>SSNS01000028.1:1346621-1356621 GCA_006937985.1 Aphyosemion australe | reverse complement strand
GGAAACATCAACCCGAGGTTTGCCGTCCGTGTCCGGTAACGGAGGCGCGAGCACCGACCGGTGAGTCTCCGTTAATTAACCATCTGGTCTGATATTTAGATTTTCCTGCTGCTGATAAAAGTTTGATCCGGTCTTTGGGCTCAGAACGATTATTATTATTTCCGGTTTTAATTCCAGAAAGATCAGAGAAACGTGCCGTCTTCTCTGGGTCTGTTACCATGGTAACGGGGCGAACTAAACCTGCAGGATCACGTTTTCTGAAGCTGAACAAAAGATGTTAAAGCAGATGAAGCTGAAACTTTCTGCAGTTTTTAAAAAACATCTGAATTCTGAAGCAGAAACATCTGAAACATCTTAGAGTAAAACTGGTTTTAAACGAGATGAGATTAAATTATAACAAACTCAGCATCTATTATTTTATTATCCAAGCGTGTTTGTTTGATGCCCCCCCCCCCATCAGACTAACCATATGATCTGATCTCTGCACCAACAGCTTGAACCCTTACCACGCAGGCTGAGATGTTGAAACAAAAGGAGACGAGCAGCAGATCAAAGAGCTTCCTCATGAATTATTTCACTGCTTGATGAAAAATGCATTAAAATCATCAGGAAAAACAAATTAAATTTGAACTCATTTTGATGAACTTTAGAAAAGATCCTGATGTGGGTTTAATAAACTGTTTGGTTTCAGCTCTGCAGCATCAGCACCAGCAGCCTGGTGGAGAACGGTGCAGCCCGGCTCCACCGAGGCTCTGTGGGCGTCCACGCTGACGTCTGCTCTGCCCTACCTGGATAACGAGCGCTGGGACCCGGTTCCTGATCTCCCGCCGTCCTCTGCTGCGGTACGTGACGTCACGGCGCTCCTGTGGAGAACACAACTACAGACAGACTCACATCAAACAGACTCAGCAGGCAAAGTTCTGAATGTTCTTCACAGAGATGCTCCAGATTCAGGTTTCTCTCCTCCTCCTCTGGAGCATCTGACAGAATTCATTAACCCTTTGCTTCTTTTTTAGGGATCAAAACAATCAGTTCAGTTGATTTCTGATGACGACCAGAGAACAATAAGATGAACCCTCCTGATGCAAAGTTAAAGAAAAACCTGAACCTAGAAATTAAGAAAAAACGCTCGCATTTATTTTTCTTTAATGGTTTAAAAAAACATTTTAACTAGGGATGCACCGATGCCGGTATCGGCCTCGATACCACCTTTTCTAAAGTACTCATACTCGTTAAAAGTCCCTCGATACCGGGGACCAATAGGTTAATCACAGGCCCCCAAGGCCCCAGCTGCAGCTCAGAGCAGGGAGAAGTTTTCATTTTAAATAAATGTTCTTAATTCCAAACGAGCGCCTTGTTTTTTTGTTAAAGTATACAACTAAAGCTGTTGTCTGTAAATTAAAATCATGTTTTTATTAAGTACTCGGTATCGGTGAGTACTGAAATGCAAGTACTCGTACTCGTTTTCCAAAAAAGTGGTATCGGTGCATCCCTATTTTTAACCAAATCTTCAGATTTGGATCCAGAAGAACTTTGAGGGATTACAGGAAAAGACGAGGATCAGGAGTTAAATCTTTATCTGGTTCTCTTCTCAGAAATCTTTGTTTTTCTTTGTTTCTGTTTATTATTTTTGTTTCACAGCAGAAACCCAAAAACTCAGACCAGGAGCGGTGGTGTGACCTCAGGTCGGGGGTCAAACCCTTCCCAGAATCCTCTCTGAGGACTCCATGGAGACTCGCCTCCCCCCAGCAGGACCTCCCAGTCCGGAGCAAACCTGCTCCTGAACCTGACAGGAGCCCAGACCTCCACACAGGGTCTCCCAGACCCCCCTTCAGGAGTCAGCCGCCACGAGGGGAGGAGGCATCTTCATCATCGTCTTCACCAGCGGGATGGGCTGTTGGAGGACAGAAGGCTGGACCAGGGAACCGAGAACTCCTCACTCAGATGGTTTCTGATCCGTCACCTGCTGCTGAGGAAGAGGAGGAGCAGGGAGTTAGAGGAGATGAAGAAGCAGAGCTTCAGAGCTGCCCCATGTGTCTCCAGGCGTTCCCTGTTGGGTACGAGCTCCACATCACTCAGATCCTTTCTTCGGTTTTACTCAAACAGATTCTTCTTCATCAGAGGTTTTCACGTGAAATTCCAGCTTCTTTCAAAACCAGAACTTCCTCAGAACTTCCTGTGGTAGAAAACAAAACCAGAGCTGCAGCTCCAGACGGGTCCACGGTGTTCTCCTGCTCCTCTGCTTTAGGTTTGAATTGATCCAGAAAGACTCTGATTAGACTCCTCCTCCAAGGTTTATAGCATAACTAAAGGGATGAGCCAGGATAACCCAAACTGGTCCCACCAGAGAGGAGCCTCTGAGCTCAGCTGGAAGCATCTGGAACAAGAAGAGCTCTAATAGAAGCAGGAGCTTTAGAAGTGAGAAGTAAAATGTTAGTTCAATTCTGGATTTACCTGATTATTTATTTACTGTTTTGTATAAAAATAAAGATGACCAGGCGTCTGGCTTACACACAGAACGAGGTCATTTTCTACAAAAACCTGATCAATAAAGGAAAGCTTGACGTAGATGTTCATGAACGCCGTCAGGTTCTGGAAAACCATGAGAACTGCTGAACTAAACCCAGGAGGAGGTGTAGTGAGTCTCATGTTCTCGTCTCCTCAGGTCCACGCAGATGGACCGGGACGGACACCTGGCCCTGTGTCTCTCTGAGATGAACATGGACATGACCTGGTGAGGCGACAGGAAGCTGGACCTACTGGTGGTCCAGATGTTCTCCATCTTCTGAGTGAGACTTCAGAGTTTATTAAACCGAGTGGAGAAACCAGGATAATACAGATGAAAACCACCACTTCCTGTTTGTGGGTCAGATCCACACTTCTTCCACCTTCCAAAGGTCAGTGGAGGTGGACAGACTCCATCTTCTCCATCAGTCAGAACACACAAGTCTTCATCATCATCATCATGGACCTGGCCCCAGGTGAGGCTGGTCCTCCTGAATCTGAGCCAACAATGGAAAAGTGACTTTAACCCTAAAGTTTGGTCATCTGAACACAACTAAGGACTTGTTCATAAAATGATTATTTATGCTAATAAAAACACATCATGACAAAAAGAACGTGAATTTTGTTTTCTTGTTAAAATAGTCAAAAGTATTTTTAAATGTCTGAATATGCAAACGAGTGCAGCAGGAAGACATCTAATCAGATCATCTGCTGGAACTACCTGTCGTGATGTGAGTCGCTGCTGAGCCTCTAGTCCCCGGAACAACCGCGTCCCTCCTAATCAACTTAATTATCGGAGGCATTAGTCGCAGCTTTTCCACCAACATGTTTGTGTTTGCAGGCGACATACTCGACTCTGAGCTGGTAAAGTGTTGAGGAGCTGCTTTCTAAGACTCTCTGTGAGGAGCTAAATGCTAATCAGATGCTAATCAGAGCACCTGTCCCGTACGGAGCTCTAAAGTGGTCGGAGAGTCGAGCTGCTGCTGAGAATCGTTCCTGAGCTGGAAAATACCAGAAAATACAAATACCAGGATAAAATTCTGACTTAAAACAAAAGCTGGATAAGATTCAAACAAACCAACAGAAAACGGCGAGTCCCGACCTCACAACAAGCTGGAAAATACACAAAAGTTCCGACTTCACAACCGGAAATGACGCAAGCCGCAGCTAGCATAACTAACATTTTTAGCCTTTAGGAGTGAAATATTTACAAAAGCGTCTTATTTCCATACATAAAAAACACTGGGATAGTTTAATTGTATTTATAGAGCGGAGATATTTTATAGACATTAATGTGAATTTCAAAACAAGAAGATATCTGTGGAGAAAACACAGCTAATGTTTATGCTAAGCTAACTGAGGCAAACATGAACTTTTCTGCTCACCAGCTCTTTTCCTACAGCATCCACGTGTTTTATGAGTGACTCTTTTGCAACGCGTTGAAAACATTGGTTGAAATATAAGAAGTTCAAATAAAAATTTCTGGACAAAACAGTAATTTAACAGCCGTGTTTGCTATTGTTAGCTCTGTGGTGGTGGAGCCATGCAGCTTGCATCACCACTAAAAGATGGACATTATAATAACAATGTATTACTATAATAAAGTCCCCAGACCAGAGAGGGTAGTAATCCCTCCACTGCCCTGGGGTCTCCCTCTCAGAGCCTGGAAAACCTCCAGGAGGAGGCGAGTGACCATGGAGGCTACCTCAGCAGACTCCTTTTGATGAGGAGCAGCAGCTGTTCTCTCATCTCCTCCTGGATGATGGAGCTCCTCATCCTCTGGCTGAGCCCAGTCTCTCTATGGAGGAAGCTGAATCTGGCTGAAAACTTTATTTATAAAAACAAACCCAAAAGAACAAACTCTTGTCATCTGGACAACAAGTGGTGGTTTTAAGACAATTAATGACTAAAACAGCTTTTGTGCCCAAACCTGAATAAGGCACGCTGGAATGTACAGGAGTTGAAATAAAATCTCAAACTTTTGTTGGTTTTGAAATCAACAAAAGTGCAGCTTTCTGCAGTTTTCAGCTGCAGAAATATCCTGATTATTGCACCATTTGTGTGGAAAACATGCAGGCTGTGATCTGAACGCGTCTGTTTTTAGTTAACTGGGAAACAGAAGATAAAAAGTAAATCTGGGCTCTGGCTGTAATTTACCCACTGATTGTGACGCTGCTGATGCAGTCATCTGAAGATGCACATTTATTAATATTCTAGTAAACAGCTGGAAGTTTATTTTCTTCGTCTCTAAGAAACTGAGAAAATTAGAGGATGAGCGTCGGTTAATTACCTTCTGCACTCGCTGTGTGATCAGAAGCTCTGCTGCTGCGAGAAGCAACAGAAAACTGGAGCGTCTGCAAACATTTTCCTGCTTTTGTCTGCAGAAAAACAAGGATGGGCTCAGCTCACGGAAAAACAGTTTAATTTTTTAATAATTACACATATTTACAAAAACGAAGCAAAGTTAAGCAGATCCAAAATAAATAAAACTAACAATCTTATTTCATTATTTTTAGATGTTTAAACAACCTTCAGGTTTCTGTCATTTGGATTCAAGGACTTTCAGTTTATTGTTGGTCCCACAAACGCTTCATCTCCTGTTGAAAAGGATCAGAACAAAAAGAAGAGACGGAGTCCGGAGGCCCTTCCAGCTCCAAACCAGATGTTGTTTTTCCAGGATTGTTTTTGTAGGAAACTCCTCTGAGTTTGGATCATTATTCCTGTTAGTTGTGAAATTAAAGCTCTTCTTGTTCCTGACGTGTTTCTGTTGTGTTAAAGGAGAGAATCAGCTGATGGCGGAGGAGCGTCTCCAGACTGGACCCACTTCACACCAAATGTAAAAAAACAAAACTAAAACCCTCCGAGTGCGAGGTGAGAAAAACTCTCAGGTGAATTTAAATCCTTTTGCTTTAAAATGAATTTTAGATGAAAAACTTTCCTCAGAATCGTCTCAAATATAATAAAAACCTGAATATTCAAAGACTGAATAAAGATTTTAAAAAGGAGCAGTGATCATTTATCACAAATAAGTTAAATCTGCATTTGTTTACATCCACCTGTAGGAATAAACCCCGCCCCCTCCGGTGGACGTATTATTACAGCCTAAGAGCAAAAATATACTTTTATCAACTCACATTAATTGAAACATTTCAGATAAATGATATTATCTGTAGAAACCAGGAGAAATATTTCACAACCTAAACTAAAATGATCAGATCTAATCTGAGCCGATGAAACGTGCCGGAACGTTTTAGGATCTGGTTTTCCTAAAATCTCCGTTTTTCTGTTCTAAAGGTCAGTTTTTAAAACCAAACTGGTTCCTTCTGATTGTTTCACGTCGTTATTTTTACCTCCATCTCCACTCGTTTCTGTAGCAGAAACAACTTTGTTGTTTGGGATAAACGATTTAAATAAACTCCCGGCGCTACCTGGTGCCTCAGGTGGGGACCCATCCTTCATTAGTTCTGTTGACCTCTGGACTTCTACACGCCCAGAACCTGTAGGCTGAACAAAGTTACCTGGTTTTAGTCAGACTGATATCTGGAGACACCCCCCACCCCCCACCAGGTGAAGCCAGTCTCAGCGAAGCATGGAGACGAGTTTCATCAGAGCACAACCGACGGGTCACATGATCGGGGGCGTGGCCGGGGGTCACATGATCCAGTGGAAAACAGAAGAAAAGACCTCAAAAAACCAGAATCCAGAGAAACTCCTCCACGTTTGTCCTGCCCGGTACCGGACCCAGTGCTTCATCTCTTCCCGTTTCCTCGACTCGTCTCAGAATCTGAGAACTAATAAGTTTCACTTTAATTATGTGAATAAATCAGTGACAACAGGCGGATCTGTGTGCTGGGGTGAACCACGGACCGGGTCTACTTCCTGAAAGCTGTGACAAACGTCCAACAAGTGCGATCAGAGACGTCACTGATGTGATCTTGGAGGCACTTTTTAAATAAAACTTCTGCATCTTCCTCCGTTTGTTTGAGAAAATCAAAAGTCGTGTTTCCTAATGAAAATGTGCCGCTTGCATCATAAAAAGGCCTCGTTGATCTTAGACTCACTACCTACATTATAATACACAACACCGTTTGTCTGTACATTCTGCTTCTGTCTCCTAAAACATAGAAAACAAACTAGCCAGGAACAAAAGTGCAGCTAAAACCGTTTTTAGTCCTTCAGCAGAATTCTTCCATCGTCCTGGGACGTGAGGCGGGTCGGAGGGTTTCTATGACGGCAGGCACAGAATGAAACATTCCTGGTTGGGAATTACAAAGCTGGCCATGCTCTGACATGGAAGTGGAAATCATCTGAAGAAGAAAAGGAACTAAAACAGCGGGGAATGTTCCAGCAGTCCAGAGTTTCTGTTTTCCTCGAGTCTGATCCTCGGTGGAACACGGAGCCCAGGAAGGACTCGGTCTCCTCCCCCACCGTGTTTGTCTGAGACGGACGCGTGGACACGCAGGAAGCTGGTTTGTCCTCATACGGACTCTTCTGTGGACAGCAGCAGAGGGTTGATGTACTCGAAGCCCTCGAACTCTGATTGGTCTATTCTCTTGATGACGTCCCTGAAGGAGAAGAAGCAGAAACATCATGGAGGATGGAGTTTGGTGCTTTTACTCAGAAAACAGAGAAGTTGTTTAACGTAGCTGAACCCGACATTTACCATCATGGTGACGCAGCAACATTCACCATGTCACCACAGGCCACGCCCACTAGTGACAAGTCAGGTTGTATACTGATAAACATCAACGTCTCTGTTTTCTGACATCATTTAGTCACAAAGGTCACAGAAGAGTGACTTCCTGTTTTCAACGGTGCCTCCAGGAAGTGGCGGTCCGATGATGGAACACCAGAAAACCTAAATAAACAAGGTTAAGTTCCCTAAAGCTTCTTCTGTCTTTTAGAAGATCGTATATATGCGCGTATAACCGTTTTACAGCAGACGTGTACGCTGCACGTAACGGAATACACGCGTTTCCCTGTGACCTCAGCGGTGCGGCCCTTCCTATCGGGGAGCGTTTCCATGCAGCTGGTCACGAAATCACAGGAGAATAGCAAGATCACGCGTGATTTCACCAGTTCACGTGACAACAAGCACAGAGAAATACGGCAGCATGAATCCAAAAGGTCTGTGGTTTATTTTCATTAATGCTGCCATGCTTGTTTTTAGTTAGGCAGTAGCAAACCTGCATGTGTCTTTTATTTTGAAATCTACTGGATGCTTTACACCACCGTCGTGTGTGACTTCCTGTTTGCTGAGCTGGGCGTGTTCTGGAAGCGTAAACAATAAACCATAAAAACAGAGCGTAGCTTTAGCAACGACACGCTTCTGGATGCATCAGGTACGCGCCGCTGTGCGCCTGGTGGGGAGGGGGGCAAAAGGTCATGGTGATGGCCACATAGCACCTCTGGCCTCAGATGGGTGGTACTACTGTCTGTTCTCAGGGGGCGGGGCTAAGGTGGCATGTATAAGAGCTGAGGACTGGGCTCTGATCTAAGGTCTGTGTTTTAGATCAGGTCAGATCATTTATGTGTGCGTTTTAATGTTTTTGTGTTTCTAGCAAGAAACCAAAGTTTGAGATTAGGCCACGCCCACAGCCTGCGGCGAAAACTCAAACTTCAGATAAATTTAGCTCACGTGTCCCAGGAGTAGGCGGAGCAGGTTTGAGCCCTACCTCTAGGAAACGGCGGTTCAGACGGGTTTAACGGTGAGCGCTTGGTAAAAACGGCTCCAGTGTTGCAGCAGAAGGTGTTTGGTGGCGTGAGACAGGCCAGAGTCAGATTACGTCTTTGTGCTTTTGCAACCACCAACCTTCTCCTCCTAAGCCTCTCTCTAAACAGCAACCGTGGTTGGTACCTGCGGCTGATCGGAGGCCACTCGGGCAGACGGAATAATCAGATCTCTCGCTCCCCCACGGGAAGGAAGAAAGTGGAGCAGACTAATGGAGGAACTTGTTCTGATTCTTTGTTTTGGTGAGAAAGCTTCACAAAAGCAGCGTCGCAGGTAAATGAAGTGGAACCTCATAAATAGAGGCTGAAGAGCGGCTCGGTAAAAATAAATGGACTCCCTTAGCAACACGGCTGCTTTCTTCTGCTGCAGCAACAGGCTGTTTACTGGTGTGTGTGTGTGTGTGTGTGTGTGTGTGTGTGTGTGTGTGTGTGTGTGTGTGTGTGTGTGTGTGTGTGTGTGTGAGAGAGAGAGGCCTCTCACTGGGAAAGGCTGAGAGTTTTCCTCCCTGCAGACTCCAGGCGGGGGGCTTTGAAGTTAAAACAAAAGGTGCGTTCTCCGCTCCACCAGGTGGGTGGGAGTCCCACTTTAGGGGCCACCGGCGGTGTCCAACAGGTTGCCGATCCCACCCACACGGAGCGCCGGGACAAGTGAATGAAACGCTACAATGTCTTTCTCCTCCAGTGTGCTGACTGGAATATTGATGAAGCAAATATTTTTCTTCCGTCTGATCCGACGTGAAGAGCTCTCGCTGTGGGAGGAGGTCAAGCAGCAAGACAGCCGTTAGATTTACATACTCTAGAGTTACTTGTGGAGTACCACAGGGTTCAGTACTTGGACCAATTCTTTTCACTATATATATGCTTCCAATTGGTAAAATCATTAGACAACATGGGATAAACTTCCACTGTTATGCTGATGATACTCAGTTATATTTATCCATAAACCCTGATGAACCTAATCAGTTAGGTAGATTACAGGCTTGTCTTGAAGACATAAAAATCTGGATGACTCTAAACTTTCTGCTGTTAAATCCAGACAAGACTGAAGTTATCATCTTTGGACCAGAACCTCAGAAAAGGAAACTGCTTAGTCAATCACCTAATCTAAACGGTATTAAATTAGCCTCCGAGAACAAAGTAAAGAACCTCGGTGTAATCTTTGACCAGGACATGTCATTCAAATCCCACGTTAAACAGGTTTGTAGGATTTCCTTTTTCCACCTTCGGAATATTGCTAAGATTAGAAGCATCCTTTCCAGGAGTGATGCTGAAAAACTGGTTCATGCATTCATTACCTCAAGGTTGGATTACTGCAATTCATTACTATCAGGAGGTCCACAGAATGTAGTCAAAAGTCTTCAGCTGGTCCAAAATGCTGCAGCTAGAGTTCTGATGAGAATTAAAAAGAGAGACCACATCTCTCCTGTTTTAGCTTCCCTACATTGGCTGCCTGTTAAATTCAGAATAGATTTTAAGATCCTCCTTCTCACATATAAAGCTCTTAATAATCAAGCTCCATCATACATCAGTGATCTGATTGTTCCATATGTTCCTAACAGAGCACTTCGCTCTCAGACTGCAGGTTTACTGGTGGTTCCTAGAATATCTAAAAGTAGGATGGGAGGCAGATCTTTTAGCTATCAGGCTCCTCTACTGTGGAACCAGCTCCCAGCATTAGTGCGTGAGGCAGACACCTTGTCTACTTTTAAGACTAGGCTCAAAACTTTTCTATTTGATAGGGCTTATGGTTAAATTCTGATGTTAG
>SSNS01000028.1:1268527-1346473 GCA_006937985.1 Aphyosemion australe | reverse complement strand
CCAGGTTTAGACGAGTGGGGAGCAGAGGGAGGTGGAGTGTACAGAGGGGACTACTGTCGTTAAAGACTTCTCCCTGGCCCTGCCTCCCACATGCCTCCATCTAAAAGGCTAGGTTATCCTGAGTTATCTCTGTAGTTATGCTGCTATAGGCTTAGACTGCTGGAGGACATACTGACCACTTTCCACACTCTGCTACTCTCTTCTACCACCACTCTCTAACTGCATTATTTCCTGTTATTCCAGCTGTTAACTTTATTTTCTCTCTAAGTGTTTTTCTCCCCAGAAGAAACTACACTGGCGTTCTGCTGAGCTGTGGTGGCCTCATGGAGGGGGCCATCGGCTGGCACACTGCTGCCAACCACCTAACATTCTCCCTTTCCTGATATTACATCTTACTTTCTTTAACATAGAATGTGCTACTATTAGTTCACCTATTGAATTAATTATAGATTCACTCAGATAAAGACAATAAAGTTTCTCTTACTCTTACTAAATAGAACTTCTACTAAGAAATCACAGTGTAGCCATAGAAACACTACTTGATATATGTGGTGTGTGTGTGTGTGTGTGTGTGTGTGTGTGTGTGTGGGTGCGGGGTGTGCCTGTGCCTGCTCTGTCTTCTCAACCCCCAGTGAGCCGTAGCGGATGGCTGCTCATACTGAGCCAGGATCCTCTGGAGGTTTCTTCCTGTTAAAAGGGAGTTTTCCTTCCCACTGTCGCTAAATGCTTGCTTAGTATGAGGATTGTACCAACACAATGACACTAGTCAGTGTCTTGATGCAATCTGCTGGGTCCCTTATATAGGAAACTTTTTTACTGATTGGCTTATGAACTGAACTGTATTGGAATGTTTACTTTGTGAAGTGCCTTGAGACGACTCTTGTCGTGATCTGGCGCTATATAAATAAACTGAATTGAATTGAATTGAATTGAATTTAGAACAGGGAGGTGTTTTATTCTGGAGAGGGACACGCATCGGAGCGGGGAGAAGCTTTGGTAGGTGACCAAAACAAACAGCGTGCTCCACCTTTTCTTTCCAGGCCTGGATCACTTGAAAGCATTCCCAGATGCAGGAGAAGAAAACGGAGCGAGGAGGGAGGGACGTTAGCCAGAAAACCAGGAGAACATCAGTGTTCTGCTTCTGGGTTCAGGAAATCTAAACATGTTCTTAACGTGCGCTCAGGTCCCGGACCTGTCTGGGGCTAGAGAACGCTACCCGGTGATGAGGCTAGTGGCGACGGCTCATCCATGAGACCACACGGGTACGCTGGATGTTTGGGAGCAGCGTGAAAACCGGACCCTGCTGAGGCCGTGAGCCTGTGATTGGTCTAATCACCTGATTGATCCACAGAAGCGTGGGATTCTGTGTGACGACGGTCAGCAGGTAGAAACGTGTCTCTAACCAAAACAAACCCTCTCAGGACCGAGGCGTGCTTCCCCCGACCGCCATGTTCTCAACCAGAACCCCCCCCCCATCATCCTGGCAAGGCCCCCAGCGATCCGGGCTCTTAATGTAGAAATGTAAATGTGGAACATGGAGGGTTTACACTTCCCTCTCCCTCCACGGCGCTCACTTCTCTTTCTTCTTGTGCCAAGCCCATCATGAGTGGGAGCGGGGGGGAGACTGGAGAGCTTTTGCATCACCCCCTCCTAGCGGGAGTGGGCGACGTCAGCCTCTCTCCTTGGTAACAGAGGGAAGGGAGGAGAGATGGGAGACAAAGATGCAGGGAAAAGGCGTGGGTCTTTCTTTTATCCCTCGTTTTTTTTTTAATCAGGCGGGAACAGAAACAGGAAGTCCGAGGAAGAGGAGGAAGGTGGGTTTCCACGGCCGCCGCCATCGTGTCTTCTGATGTGTTTGATGTGTCTACCACTGAAGTGACAGCGAGCTACTCACCCGACTCCCCCCATCACCCCTGCCTCCCATCAGCAACACTCTGACAGATTCCCGTCATCAAACTCTGTCACAAACAAGGAAGGATGAGCGCCGGCGCCATCCGGCTGCAGCCTCTTAATGAGCCGCCAGGCTGGTTTGAAGTTGGAGAAGCTCCTCGAGTCTGAGGGAGAACCCTGTCACGGCTGCAGAATGTGACGGGCTTTAATAAGGGTTCTGCTGGGGAGAACGCTAATTACTGACAGCTTCAAAGGAGGCTTTTATTGTGAAGGAGGAGAGCCCGTGAACGACATCTGTCCGTCAGTCAGTCAGGCAGCAGCTGATGTGAAGGTTTCAGGTTCAGATCTAACATATTTAAACATTACAGCTGCACTGTAATAAATGACAACCTCAAAAAGATTTTTTAATTTATTTTTTCTATTTCACTCAAGTCTCTCTTTTAAGTTTTCATTGTTAAACTCAATTTTGTCTGTTTTGATGACAAAAACTAAAATGTGTGTGTTATTTCAACAAATTGTTATATTGTCATTCATTCAGTCAACTTAAAACTGCAATTTATAGATGTAAAAAATGACCCCGCCCACTGCAAAAGCTGCAGTGGGTGAGGTGCATTGTGGGTAGTCATGTTCTTAGTAATTTTGTTCTATTTTGGGGCGTTTATGTATGTTTATTGTGGGTAGAGGGTTATGTGGTGTTGTGTTGTTCTTAGTTATTCTTTGTTCAGTGTTGCAAAGGTGGAGTTATTTGTTATTGTCATGTTGGCACCGTAAGTGAGGAGGACGGTTGAAGGAATGGGACCGCTGTGCCGTTCAACTGTTCTTCTTAAAGTGGTGGTTCGTACTACTACTACTGCTGTCAGCTCCTTGAGTTCAACTCTCACTGGCTACCTGCAGTAACGCAGAGTATGAGAGGCACAAGTTAGCTAGCTGGCATCTTTTGATGTCGCTGTTAGCTTCCTGCTCCTCTTCCTGCCATGTGGCTGTACTTAGTCTTCTAACTTAAATATGTAAGTTAAGATAAGGTAGAATTGTGTGTATATTAAACAAGAGAAAATGTGTTTTTCGAATTGCTAATGTGACATAGTTTGTTGTTTCAACTCACAATATTAATTTCAAACAATGCATTGTTATTATTTATGTTATTTGTGCAACTTGACATTTAGAGTTGAAAGAAAGTAGTTGGTTAAGTTGACTTGACTCATGTTTTTAAGGCGAACTTTCATTTTTAAGTTTAACTGGCTTACGATTTATTACAGTGTGGTTTAAACGTAAACGTTACTCATGAAGCCAATAAAAAGCAGCCTGGTGGTTAAGCCCCACCCCTTTGGAGTTTAAACGGGTCACAGGAAGTTCGCATGGTCGTCAGTGATGATGTCATCACTCGGTAAGATGTGGGACTTTTATGATTCTTGTTTCCTCAGAACCTGAGAAAGTAAAATGTTTTCATTTCTCCAGCTTTGGCCCCGCCCACCCGGTCTGGTCCGTCGTTCACACCAAAGAAGATAAACGACACCAAAACCGATTCTTCCAAACTCCTCCCACCAAGGTGGAGGTTTGTGAATTCTCTGTTGTCAGCATTTGGTAGTGACGTAAGTAACTGGCGTTTTAGGTTTCGTGATGTCACTGCCCCGCTCTGACATCACATGTGACTCGCTTGTGTTTAATCGCTGCTCTACGTAGATCAGAGGCAAAGGACGACACTAAGGACGGTTTTTGACCACCTGGTTCTTCCACGTCCAAGCAATGTCTTTGGGTAAAGACACAGATGATTTGGGGAACTACTGCCACCTACAGGCTTGGCATGCTTCAGGAGGTGGTGTGGACCCAGGTGGGTGGGGGGGGGGGTATCAGAACGGTTATCTAAACGGGTCGTGGAGGTTAAACTGGACGAATAAACGTTTTTTATCTGGACTCTGTTTCATTAATAACAGACGAGCGGGTCGGACGCTGCCACAGCACAAACCCTTCTGAACCCGACGCCATGAGGCTGTCTCCATAGGTTCTGGTGCTCCTTCGTGTTTTTGGGCTGCAGACTAAAACCACACCTGTTTCTTCCTGCTGACAAAGAGCCGTTCTTTCAGACTGGTTATTTAATTTTCTGCTCGCATCCATTAAATGCTTTGCAGGAGGAATCTGAATGCTGGAGCCTGAACAATCAATCCAGCATGGATTTGTACAGAAATGCTGCCGAACAAAAGCCTGCATGGTAATATCTGCTGGCAGGGATCACCGGAGCCGTAAGGAATCTATTTCTGCGTCTGCAGCAGCAGCAGCGTCTGAGTCGTGTCTGTTCTTCTGCCAGGTTTCCTCCGTCTTTCGCTCCAAAAGTAAAAATCAGCTCCCGTCGGATCCCGGAAGCTACGTGTTGCCGTTAATCAGGACAACGTCCCCGATGGGCGAAGGACTCGGGGGAGACGGCACAGCGAGCATCGACTCTTTTATCGTTTAGAGCTAAGTCGACGCCGGCCGGGCCGTCAGAACCATGGAGTCAGAAACCAAAAGAGCAGAACTCTCATGAGCTCCATCTGGATCCTATCTAATACACGACTGGACCTCTGGCTCATGAACAGGACCAGTACCTTCCTCTGGTGGAGGACCTGGGTACTGCAGGAAGAACTTTTATTTGTTTTTTAATGATTGATAGGTCAAAGGTTAAAGGTCTGGTGTTGTTTTATTTTAGCTGTAATGTAAAATTAAAACACTACAGATGATTTTATTACTGTTTTAATTACATCGGCACATGAGAGCAGATCTTAATGGTAAAAGTTAAATCTGCTAACCCTGAAACATCTCCTCAGGTTGGGATGGATTTATACGGCAGATTTGGCCGCTGTCAATAAAATCAGGACTGGATCAGGGACGATGGGAGCTGTAGTCCTGGTGGAGCTCCAGAACCAGGACTGGACACCACTGGGACACATCAACCCCCTGGTTCAGTTATCTTCTGATTGTCCCACATGAACGTTTTATAACCAGGATGTTGAGGAGATGTTTGTGTTTGTGATGATCGAGGAGGTGGATCAGATCAGTAATCTGATTACAGTTTGTAAAAACAAGTATCCGACCACAACGCCATGCCACAACATTCCATAACCTCTACCTTCCTGCTGTGGAAGCCCACCTTCAGGCCCACCTGGACTCTGACCTGAGATCAGAGAACAGCCGTACTCACTCGTCGTCCGGCGTTAGCTGCACCGGCTCGTTGGTGAACTGCGTGTCAAAGTTTTCCAAGCCGTACTCGTCAGAGATCTGAGGTTTGAAGGGCGGAGTCATCTCTTTCTTCTCCAGCTGAGGAAGAACAAATGAAACGTGGTTGTCACCATCATCATGGTTTCTGAAGCCAGAACCCGGCTGGACGGCTCTGGGAGGAAACTCTACAATAACAAAGTGCAGTAGCAGAACTTCCTGTAATCTTTCACAATAAGAGTCTCAAATACATCCATCACTTTAAGGCTTTCAAATAATAAAAATGATTTTTATGTTTTTTTAATAAACTCAAATGTTTTTGTTTCTGCTCCGGTGGGAATTCTGACTCAATAAACGATCAACGTTCCTGATTTTACATCCAATGGATCCAGCGGAATGTTTCATGTTTGGAAAACTGACTGGAAGAACCCTCATACACACACACACACACACACACACACACACACACACACACACACACACACACACACACACACACACACACACACACACACACACACACACACACACACACACACACACACACACACACACACACACACACACACACACACACACACACACACACACACACACACACACACACACACACACACACACACACACACACACCACACACACACACACACACACACACACACACACACACACACACCTGCACACACACACACACACACACACACACACACACACACACACACACACACACACACACACACACACACACACACACACACACACACACACACACGCTGCAGTGGTGAAATTTCTGTTCCTGATGTTTTTTCTAACCCAGCCCTCATTCATACACCCCCCGGTTGTTTAGGGGGAGCGACGGCGCGGCTGCACCGGGGAGGAAAACAACAGAACGTTGAGGCTGCAGGATAATTGTGGTCGAGTGAATCAGCGGAGAGTTTTTGTCTAGAGCGTTTCCATGGTTTCCCTTCAGTCCCTGACCGCTAAACCGTGAGCCGAGGACACAAACAGGTCCTCCTCGTCGTGTTTCTGATGGTTTCCTCGCTGGCAGCGAGCAACACCAGAGGAGTAAAACACAAAAGTCATTTTGGAAAGGTCTGAGCCCAGAGACGCCATCATGGACATTTTAATTTCTTCTATTAAACTATAATCTGGTTTTAAACGAGCCTCCAGAGGCAGCAGAGGGTCTGGACGTTCAGTAAACTAGCTCACATTAATGAAGCTCCCTCTTATGAACGAACAGGCCTTTTTAAGGGTGGTGCCTCAGGTCACGGGGTCAAATCCAGCTCCCCGCGTGGTTTTCTCCCACAGACCAAAGACATGGATGTCAGGTTAAAACTTCAGGTGCTGCTGCTAAAAGCATAATCATGAAGATAATCTGTGTTTTATTCATGTGATGCAATAATCTTTATGAAATCATGCTGATTATTATTAACACAAAGACTATTTAGATGAAATGTTTCCACATTTAAGTCTTTATTGGTTTTGGTCTCGTTCAGGACGTTTGCCTTACCTAGACGTCACCTGTAGGTCTGAAGCTGGAATCAAACCTGCTTCCACACTTTCATCCAACAGGTGAATAAATCAGATCTGATGATGACCTAACCCCCCCCCCATTGGATCAGACGTCTGATGACATCAGAGAGTCTCAGGTTTGACTTCCTGCCTGATTTAAGGTCAGCCTGATCATGGCCGGGGTTAATACGGGTCAGCAGTAACAAACTACACTAGAATAAATAAGCTAAATTTATAGAACTGAGTTTGATTTTTGGCGTCGACTCTAGAATGATCTGATCGTTTTAAGCTGCACTTGTTGTGATTGAGATGTTTGGGACCACGGAGCCGCAGAGCTTCAGATGAAGCCGTTCAAACGTTTCTGACAGCTGAGGAGAAGAGACGTGTCACTAGAGGCACCAAACGTTTCAACGTCAGCTGAAAACACCTGGATTATCTCTTTTCACTCGAGTCAAGCTGTGATCGTCAAACCATGTTTAAAATGTTCTCCTTCACATCTCCTGGTCTGGAGTTTCTAAACAAGCCTAGAATTAAATAATATATTTAATAAAACACATTTTTATTATTATTATGAGCTGTAGGAAGACCCTACACTAGTTTAGAAGACCGGGTGTGAAGTGAAACACCTTCAGGTCTTTTTCTGGACTCTGAAACTGGGTGTTCTGATGGTTTTGATCCCTGAGACGTTCTCCGGGTCCATCAACGTGCTTCATTCAGTAGGTACAGAATCAGCCCCTCTGAAAGAGCGTTCTGCTTTACAGCCTAAGATGGAACAAACAAAAATAGCCGGGGGAGAACCGACCGACCTGGCGGAGGCAGCAGCGAGGAGGAGAGCTGCTGGTGGAAAAAGCTCTGCTGGTCACACCAAACACCAACCGGTACACCTGGTGTGACCCAAACACAGCTCACCACCCACAACACACTGGGTGGTGGGGTCACTGGTTGGCTAGGGGGTGTGGTCACTGGTTGGCTAGGGGGTGTGGTCACTGGTTGGCTAGGGGGTGTGGTCACTGGTTGGCTAGGGGGTGTGGTCACTGGTTGGCTAGGGGGCGTGGTCACTGGTTTTTGGTCCTTTATTGTTGTGTTTTTGTGTTGTGTTCTGATCACCTCGCTCTTTTGGCTCCTGCCCAATCACACGTATAAAAAAGAACCTTTAATTGAAAGCAAGAGGAGTCAAGCTGATCTTTTCATGCAGAAACTTTTACAAACATGTTTAACTGCAGCTTTCTTGACCCGTTTTAAACTGTAAATTACTTTTGTGATTCTCGTGAACGTCTCCTCTGATTCCTGAGGACCGGTTTGGTTCCTGCTGAGCTTCTGCTTCTTATAAAGTTTAGATTTTTTTCAGAGCTTCTGTCCTACCTACGCTCCTGTCAGTTCCACCCCCTCATATCCTGTCTCCACCCCCCGCTCATGTCTGCCTCACTCATTTTCAGCTCTTTTATCTTTTCACATGCCTCTCCTCTCTCCTCCCACTCTCCTCCGGTCTCTCTGATGTGTCGCCGGGCAGCAGAAGCTGTGTGGCGGTAATGAAGAACATGATGGTCTGGAACAAGACCAGAACACAAACCGGGCGTGTCCCTGAGGCCAGCGGTGCACATGAAAGGGGTGTGTGTGTGTGTGCCCTCCAGCAGCAGTCATGTGACAGTCAGCTCCACCTGAAGCAGGTGTCTAAGGTGACTGAGTTCCAGCATCACTAACCAAACGTCCACTAGCACCTTCACTGGTTTGAGTCTCAGAAACAAAAGAAAACTCGTGTTGGTTCTGCTCCAGATCTGCTCTGAAGTCAGTTCTGAGACACTTCAGTAAAAAACAGCAAAGGCAGGAGATCCTTCAGGACTGATGAGCTAACGGCTAGTCTGAGTGCAGCCAAACCAAAGTTTTCCAGTTAGGGTCCGACGCAGAACCTCTGGTGCCTCCAGGCTCCAAGTCTGTCTAACACATCAAATTCAGTTTATTTCTACAGTTCACCCCTAAGAGTCGTCTGAAGACACGTTTACAAGGTAAACGTTCAGGCTGAGCCTACTAACCAGGTAGAGCTCCAGAAACAGCTGCTCTAAACGTGTTATCTGGTGGGCTGAGGAGAAAAGCGGCTCTTTGGACAGGAAGACCATGCTGGTCACATGACAGGGCTGTTAGAGAGGGTAAAGGTAAGTCTGGCTGCTGCTGCACCAGGTGAGTCTCTGAACGGGAACTGGCAGCCCTGGGCTCGCTGCTCCTCACCCTGACAGCGGAGAACGCCGTGTTTGGGGGGGGTAAGAGAGAGCAGCAGGTGAATGAAATTCAGACGTGTCATCTTCTCAGAGAGAGAACGCGGCGCTCCCTCAGGAGGCGTCTGATGAATATTTATGGGTGGTGAGTACAGCGGCGGCGCGCCAGGCCTGTCAGGTTTGAGGGCCGTCCCCACTCCTCACTGCTTTGTTTTCTCTCGTTTCAGGGCCCGCTCCCTTTGTTGATGACATCACTGGTGATGAGGCGGCGCTCATTAAGACACACAGGTAAAAGCTCCTCCCCCGTGAGCGAAACAACGATCCAGTTAGAAACGTCTCACTCCGTGTAAAACGAGCATTTCTGTTCATTAAAGAACCAACATCTGGACCATAACACGCTCTGGTTCTGATTTGAAGTCCCAACTTGAGACAAAAAAACACCAAACGAGTTTGAGGAAGACTCAGTGAGCAGAGGAGGAATGACACATGAAGCAGGCTGACATATGAGTCACGCTGCTGCCTCCGGACCACGAGCTGCACGAGTTCTATCAGCACAACGGGATGGACCAACAAACAGGAATCAATGCAGCTAGCTCACATGATCTAACGCACATGTTGGAAACTTGGACCTGCAACCGGTTTATTCTGAATAGGAGAGAACCCGCGCCGCATCAAACACACCAGCTACCCCAAAAGAAATGAACCTGCTTCACAAAACATCAGACTCTTGGAGGCATGAGAGCGGGATCAGGAACGTAAATGACTAAAAGCTGGAGACGACGTTCAGACGAGCTACAGTTTATAAGAGAACAACTCTGAGGCCCAACCCCCTTTCTTCAGGCTCCGCCCCTACAGTCCCAGAAGTTCATGGTACAACACCGGCCAGATGTGACGGATAACCATAAAAAATGTCTCCTCACACACGTTTCTAACATCTAAAAGACGTTGTGATGAAACTTGGATAACGCTGAACTTTTTATTAAACAGGTTTTTGGGCTGAAGCTGCTTCTGCGAACGTCCTGGCTCGGCTCTTTACGTCTGATAATAGAGATGTTTTAGAAGCCCAGAGGGCTCTTCTGCTCTGGTCCTTTATTGTGTAAATAAACCAAACTAACGGCAGCTTCAAAACACCCGCGCAGTGTGTGTGTGTGTGTGTGTGTGTGATTAGGAATTCACTTTTATTTGCCTCCTAGCTACACACGGGGGGTGGGGGGGTGGATACAGGGTGTGTGTAAGTACATCAGTCAGCCTGACTGGTGTGGCTGTGGGGATGGGTACTGGAGTGTGTGTGTGTGTGTGTGTGTGTGTGTGTGTGTGTGTGTGTGTGTGTGTGTGCTGATGAAGGCAGCTCTGAATGTGCGATGACAGCCGTGCTCTGAGCCGAGCGGCGTGGGGGTTTGTTGTTTTTGTTGGGGTGGAGTCAGATCAGCGGTGACTATCATCCTATTACAGCCGATCACAGAGCCGTAAACACCAGCCTCGAGTCTTTAAGGTGCTCATCGTTTATGTCGTAACCCTAACCTCCTAACTAGTTTATGGAGGCGAAACTGAGCGGAACAAACATTCTGGATTTGGTTCCTTTTGCTTTTATTCTGCTTCTGTTTGATTCAATTAAGAAGGAAACGATTTCCTACCCCGTCTGCTCCAGTCGGACCTTACCTGGTCCCAGTCTATACTCCGGAAAAAGGTGTGAGACTTGATATCTGTGAAGCCCGTCTGGACCTGGCACCCCAGTCGCTCCTTGGGATCCTGTTGGGTTGAAACAGCTGATCAGAGATGTAAACAACAACAACAAGCAGGGTAGAATCGTTTTGTTAACGTTCATGATTCAAACATTCAGGTAATATTTTAACCTGGTTACATCACAGAATAACTGCAGCATAATTAATCATTTTTAAATGATTCTTAATGTTCAGAACGGGCCTCAGATGTTAGATTAAGACCTTTACTGGTTCCTACTGACCAACTAAGTTCGTTTTATAAATAACAAATAGGGTTCATAGTTAGAATTTCAACAAATGAGACAAAAGTTGGACTTTTTTTTATTCTTATCCATTTTTGGAGGTGAGGATCAAACGTGTGGGTGTCTGAAGTCAGCACCTTCTCAGAAACAAGCCTTTTTATTCTCTAGATTAATTAAAAAGGACCAGAATTAAAGCACAGATCATAAAATCACATCAGGAATAAGTTATATTCATCTTTTATAGAGCAGCCACATTTAATTTACTGCACTCTAAAACTTTATTGTGTTGAGTTTAGAGCAGTTTTTATTGTTTAGGGAGATTTGAAATGAATCAGTTTTTCTTTTTTTAGTTTTTTATTTTAAGAAAAAATCCCTTTTCTTAATTTTGTACAGCATCACTCTAATGTTTGTTATGTTTGCCCCGCTGATCTGAAAAAGCTCACACCAAAGGTTCTGGAGGCTCTAGCAGCTAAACTGATCCAGGTTATTATTCTAGTCTCGTGTGTTTATTTGATTAAAAACGGGTAAAGTTATTATAAAAGATGTTTACAGCCTTTTTCTTTCACGACTTTGTCATATTTTCTTTGCATCTTCTCTGATTTTGTTTCCCTAGAAACAAAAGGAGCCGTTTTAGGACGAACGTTGTGAATCCGTCAGCTTTGAGACGGCCCGATGGGAGCGTCGGCTCTCACCTTGTTGAGAAAGCCCTTGAGCACGCTGGCAGCTTTCACCGACAGCGACCTTGGGATGCGAATGGGCTTCTCGAGAATCACTGTTGGAGAAAAAGCAGAAGGACAGCGGGAAGAGGAGAGACAATGAAAGGGCAGTCGTGAGTAAGGAGGTGGATGATTCAGCAGCCAAGCTGCCGGTGGGTGACCGTGTCTGCTGAGTGGGAGTCAGAGAGGCTCCGCCTCCTCTCAGCTCCAGCAGCCTTGAGATTCACAGAGAACAAAAATACGCTAAAATATCAAACCCACGGCCTGAAGGCCAGAGAAGAGCTTCACATCAAAGTTTTTAATTAAAAAGAAAATCCATTCCAGCTGAAGGTTGTGTGACCAGCGTGTTTTCATCCTCCGCTTTCACAATAAGAGCCCAGATTTACAACTTCACCGTAAAAACGACCACTCTCGAGGGTTTGAACTGATTTTTCCAGAATTTTCCACTTTTTGATCTGCACCCCCCACAGAACCGGCCCGGTACCGGGTCCAGCTCTGTGACATATGGTGGACGGCTCGTACGGTGAAAGGGTCGGTTTCCGTTGGCAGGCGTTGACTCAGGAACCCGCTGACGGAGCGGTGAGACCGTCAGGAGGACAGATGCTCGCCGCGGCGCGGCGCTCCGTGTTCCTGACGCTCACAGCTGAGCCGATCTGCGTCACTCTGGAGTACGGAGGAATTTCTGTTAGGGGGGATCGTGTTTGGACGGGTGGAGGCGACCCGGGTGGAGCTCTGGGGGGAGACCATATGGCTCCGGGAAAACAAAAATAGAGAATTCTGCTTCCTAAAGGAGGGATCCACGTTACGGTCCTCGGAGTTCTAGTGGAGCTGTAGTTTTCCTTCATTACATCCAATAATACGTCTGAGTGGAGCTACACTAACGCAACCCTCAGCTGTGACTGGTTGTTCTCATTTTAACGGGATTTTTAGGATGTTTAATCATCTACTGTTAGGACCCCACCTGCATGTGATGTCACTCAGAGTGGGAGGAGTCTCTAGAAACAGGAAGTAAACCTCTGACTCATGAGTGGGTGTGTCCAAATCTAGGGCCTGGATTCTCCCAAGGCCGATTACGTCCCAGCGAAGCGACGAGGGCGTCCAACATCGAAGGAAACTCAAAATGCTTCCTGGTCTGGCGTCTCCTTAACCCTCCCCCCCCCCCCCCAATCCCGGGAATGGTTCCAGGCTGAACGGGAGATTTTTGTTAGGTTAATAAAATCTGGTGGGAAAAAAAAAGCTTAAAGCGGTTGTGTTGTTAGGATCATCCTCATAGATGAGCTCATGTGACGGGAATTTTCTGTTCAGTGTGTCACGGTTGCTAGGCAACAGGACATACGCTGAGGTAGGGGCGGGAATAAATATGAAGGCCAGGCCATTCCCAGCCGCTCACTCCCGGTCTTAGCGGTGGAGGAAGGACCTGTCCATGCAGGATGCTGTCCCTGAATTTGGACACAGCCTCCGTTGCTTCAATCACTTCCTGTTTCTGGAGACTCCGCCCACTTTGAGGCAGGTCTACTGTATAATTTCACCTTAGAGGTGTCATGAACAGACAGCAGCAGGGAAACCCTCGTGTCTCACCTTGAAAGAGGTACTCCTCTGTGTTCATGTCAGGATTGTCTGTAATGATGTCAAACGGAGACCTTCCAGCCATCATCTCAAACATCAGAACGCCCAGAGCCCACCAGTCCACACTGAAGCCTGAGAGGTCAAAGGTCAGATGGTAAAAGTCATGTCATATCCAGAAGTGTGCAATAGTGGCTACGGTAACGATGAAGGGAATTTCTGCTGACCGTAGTCCTCTCCTCGGAGGATCTCAGGAGCGATGTAGTTGGGAGTCCCACAGAAAGTACTGGTGGTGTCGCCTGGTCTGATCCCCTCCTGGAAGGTGGGAAAGATGTGATGTGAGCAAGAACATCAACACAGGAGAACCCAGAAGTCCCGAGGCCATGCTGGAGCAGCTGTGGGACGTGTAGGATGGACATCTCTGTCTCTTAAAGGACCCTTAAAGGTGCTACCCTCTGATCATGTGACCTCCATCTGTCTCTCTGGAGCGTAGTCCAGCTGTTCGCTTTAATTCCTTTATTAGTGATTATTGATGATTTTACTCTTTATTTACCTGATGTATTTAATGCATCTTTGACGTGATTTCTGAGTCTGATCTCAGCTACAGAGAGGTTCTGATTTGTTTTGAGCGATAGCGTTTATTTGTCGGTACCTTGCACATGCCGTAGTCTGTGAGTTTGATGTGTCCATCGTGGTCCAGCAGGACATTGTCCAGCTTCAGGTCTCGGTAGATGATGCCCTTTTCATGAAGGAAGTTCAGAGCGATACAGATTTCAGCTGCATAAAACCTGCAAGAGAAACCAGAAGGCTCTAGCGCCACCAGCAGGCCGGAGGTTTCCACACATTCAGGATTAACAAGAACACTGAGGGAGATGTTTGTGTTCGTTTCCATGGAGATCACAGTGGTTCTCTGTCTGTCGTCCAGGTAAAACTGATGAAAATGGTAGAAAACTCTAGAACTGACTATAAAATAATGTAAAAGAAATAATAAAGAATATAGAACTTTTTTAAAAATTACAACATGAATGAAATAATGAAGTAAAAAACACAAATGAAAATAAAACATCCATCCATCCATCCATCCATCCATCCATCCATCCATCCATCATCATCCATCCATCCATCCATCATCCATCCATCCATCCATCCATCATCCATCCATCCATCCATCCATCCATCCATCCATCATCCATCCATCCATCATCCATCCATCCACCCATCCATCATCCATCCATCCATCCATCATCCATCGGTAACACTTTAGTTTAGGGAACACAAATGAACCATTAATTAGCTGCCAATTAATATGCATATTAGTGGACTACTAAGTATTAATTAGTCAGTATTAAGTACTTATTAACTGCTTATTACTAATGCCCTAATTCTAATATTAACAGGCCATAAATTAAGAGTTTTATCATAATAAGCCATTAATAATGGTTTGTTGCTCATTAACAAAGATACTAATTAGCTTTAATCAATGTGTAGCTTATAAAGAATTAATTCAAGGGGAATAGTTATTCTGCATTAATAACCAGAAAAATTATGTTCTGGTATTATGTAAATTAACACCAAACTCCAAGTGTTAATAGAGCCAAAACAACAATTAATTAACCACTTATAAGCAAGAATATGTTCCCCATTCTAAAGTGAGTTTTATTCTCATACCTAATTATTAGTAGTTTGATATTAATTAATTCACACAGCCACAACATCATCGTCAGGAGACAGCTTCTACAGCTAAGTCTTGGATTACAGCTGGAAAAAACAAAGCTCTAGTTCATTTAGTCACCGTCTGTAAAGTCAACATGCACAATGCCAGCAGATATCAAAATATCTTCTTTATTGAACATTTCACAACTGAAATATCAAAACATTCTCCTGGAATTGTAATTGCAAGACCAACCTTGCCACTGAAATCAAAACCATTTGGAGGTCTGTAGGAACGTTTTCCATACCTTGGTACAAATACCATATGGAAACCAGCAAACTTGATTAAAAAAAAAGTTCTTTCGTATAGCTTAAATAGCTTATTAGAGAGAAAAACAAGTTCTGAGTTTAATAGAAATATATGAATATAATATGCAACCCTGAAATAAGAATACAGCGATTTCTGTAGTAGTAGTCAAACTGGCATTACTTATATTCAGAACTCGAAGGACGGTCTTACCACAGAACTACAGCAGAAACAGCCTGCATGTTAATACTTTATTGACAGGGGAAGAAGCTTGCCTTTGGATTTCATGTCCTCTATGATGGTCTTCAATTCAGGGGTAATTTGGGCTGCACACCTCTTTGCAAAGGTCAAAAGGGTTTCAGCTGCAGGATTGAACTTCATGCTGTTGAAGGTTGCAGGATCCACAATGCTAAGCTCTGCAATTGGAGGCGTCATTTTGATGGTTCCCCGATCAACGCTGTTGATCCTAAAGGCTTCGGTCATTGTGCGGACACGGCCAAACGACTTCAGAACTTGTTGATATCTTCGGATTGCCTCGGCTGATCCTTTAACTGAAAGAAATGGTCACAACAAAAATCATCTGTAACATATTTTGAGTTAAGTCTATGAGTGGCTTATAATGATCAACTTGGCCCAGGTAATAAAATAATAAAGATGAAGATTATTGCCTGTTAATGAATAAAATGTGGCCCAAAAACCTTATTAAATAGATCATTTAGACAAATATTCTATTAGTTTTGTTTCATTCCTAAATAATACACACTGGTACAGTAATACAGATTTAAATTTTAGCTACATAATTACAAATAAAAATATTCTGATGAATAAATTCTGAAAGTAAGAAACGTTTATTTTTATTTATTTTTGCGTACATATAGCTCCATTTCAAAATTAATTTTAAAATATTAGAATATTTTAAACCTCAAATCAAGAAAACTGTCCAGAAAACTATTTTTAAGGATATATGTGAGCACTATTTCAATGTTTTTACCAGTAAATATCTTAAATAGCAAAAGGTCTAAGGAGCTGAGGGGTCAGGTTATGCCATTCTTACCTCTCATGGGAGATCGCTTAGGAATGGCAGCAGTTCCAGATCCAGGTGATTGAATGCGATGGGGCTTATGTCTCTGGATGATGACATCACTGTCTGAAGATTCACTAATGTTTGGAGAAGATGGGGATTGTCATGTCATCATCTTCATCCTCTTCAAAATCTGGTTGAGCTTTGACCAAACAGAGGAAGGTGAGCTACTGATCAGTTAAAGGAGTACTATATAAAATAGTTGAAAAAGTTGTAAAACATTAAATTCTGAAAAATACTTACTTGATTTCATCTTTCCACCCATTAGTTGCTGTCTTAAGAAATCCCGCTCTTTCTCCAGGTCCATAATCATTTTCTCTTGCCACTGTATCTTGGCTTCTAGGAAGTCCACTTTGGAGATGGATCCTAAATAATTTAAAAACAAACAAAACTTCACTGAAAAAAACAGCAGTTCCAGATAGAATAAAAGATTTTCTTAAAGGTGTGGAGTACTCGTTCAATCAAAAGTGAATGCCTTGTAAGTTGTACTCGGGGGGGCTATGCACCATTTTTAGAACTAGCAGATTGGCAGATCAGAGAACAGCTTCAGACGGCAGGATTTGGTGTCTTATTTCCTTATATCTGGACATCTCGCCTCAAATTGGATAACAGCAACGCAGCTCTACAGTGTGACGTAGATCTGTAAGGCTTTTCTAATCCTAGAGTTTCACCGTCTATTTTCTATCACAAGCTAAAGTAGGAGATAGGTGTAGGAGACTATTTTCATGTTCAGCCTGCACGAAACACTCAGTGACCCATTATAATCAGAAATAATCATTAAAAAAGGGTTTATCAATGTTCCGCACCATTAAGCAAATATCAACGATGTATAACACAAATGACAAAAAATACCTACCTGTTTACATACATAATATTACTCCACTGATTACATTTTCAGATGCATAATGAAATATGCAGACTTAGCCAAGTAGTACAAACACTAACGCGTTTTCAAAAGTTGGGCTCTCTATCTGTGCTATAGCTAGGAGCTATTTCAGTGATAGAATCTAAGACACCAATTTTTTGTAGACTGTGAAAAAATCAGCCAAAATTTCCATGATGACTATTTACTAAAAATACTTTAGCTTTTGTAATTACTCACTTCAAAATAATGACAAATTATACGAAAAAACAAACCGCTGAACTTTAAAATGGATTACCTGAGCCAAGGCTGCTGCAGCTGCCAAAAGCTGAACCAAGGCTTCCTTTATCCTCAGTGCCTATGCCATAAAAATATATATTTATTATAAGAAAATGCACATATAATTGAGCAAAGTATTTCTAAATGTTTACTTGGTAACATGTAAAAACACAAATTACCATCTGGATCGTTTTTGGGCACCTCCATCAACATTTCATCCATTTGTGTTTGCTTCTTCTTCCTGGCCTTGGGCTGCAAAAGTGTACATTCACTCATAAGATTGCGTTTTGTAAAGATGTGACCTTAAACCACCAGATGAGAGACTACATATCCTGAAAACAGATAAACTGCTTACAAGAAACTTCTGAATTAAAGCTGTAGCTGTTTTAGTTCAAGCGCCTTGTGATCTTTAACTTGAGAGGCACTAAACATTTTTCCTTCTTCTTAAGGTGGAGAGCTAGTTGACTTCATTTGCAAAAACATGATTGCAAAAAAAACAACAACAACAACCTTTGTCCAACGTTATAATACACTAACACATTCAATATTAGTAAAGACTACGGTGCCCGTCTGGTGACACTAAGGACATGAAAATAACTCGTTTGTTTCCACGCATTAAGTATCTCATGCCCACACATTATTAACTCGTGCGCACGCATTAATCTCGTTTCCACGCATTAATTAACTCGTGGGAACCTGTTAAGTATCTCGTGGCCACGAATTTCTTCTTTTCCTCAATGTCACCAGTCGGGTACGGTAAAAGACGGATAACTTACCATTTTTGCACAGAATAGCTTCGATTTTATCCTCAATTCAGAAGCCAGACGAGCGGACACGACGCGCACCTCTGCCCTGCTGCTCTGACGTTGATTCTATTAGCGCAGAAACAGGAAATGATTGGTTAGCTCTTCGTTTAAGCTCCGCCCACCAGAGCTTCGGTTGGAGGAAATAGATAGGTTGTTAGCAGGGATTGGAGGTTCACTGTGTCAATCAATGTTGTGAGGAAGAAGGGGTGACCGGCGGGAAATTTCGGCGCTCATCGTTTTGTTCCTCCAGCTCCAAACAAGTTGGCAGAGTAATCCGAAGTTAAACGATGCCATTGCGGTATGACTTGTTGAGACATATATATTTTAGAGACTGCCCTAAGAACAAATACAAGTTCAATAAGTGGTTAATGAGCAAAGGAGTACTTCGAAAGTCAATGAAGTGCCCCTCCTGCTCTCATGTTATCAAACTGCCATATGGAAGAAAGGAGGCTGCATGGTAAGTAACCTAAATGTCTGAATTTATTTTTCTCCTATAGTTTTAAATTTAAATCCCTGGGTTTACACAGCAGTCATGACACTATATTTATAGAAATATCCACTCAGTTATAGTCTGTGGGCACATGAGTATGAAGGAACTATAAATAGGCCTATCACATGGTAATGCAGTGGCTGTAATTTTTTGGTTGAGTTTAAGGTTGAATATGGAACAATTTAATAAAAAGCTACATTTCTGAAAAAAATGATACATCCACTGGGCATTTAGAGGTGTGCAGAATGAATGTACAGTTTTTCCTTTAAAAGCTTTATTTAAAAAATAAAAAATGTATTTTGACGGGCACGACACTGGGTTTATGTTTACATCTACCAGCCACTAGAGGGCCCCATTGCAGTAAAAAGTTCACTCGGCAAGGCGAGGCTGGGACTGTGTAAAATGGCAGACTTGACAAGTCAAGCAGCTGATTGTGAGCCCAGAAGATGTTCTAACGGTGAATACTGTTGTAAAATAAACTTATTAGTAGAAATGAGTCCTTACCCTGTACGATTCGTCACTGGACATGGTGCTGGCTGCTCACTTCACGTATCAGCCGTGAACCAACACCCCGACGACGGCTGGAAAAGTTGTTCTGTTGTTTCAATACCACCTTTGAACACTAGATGTTGCTATAGTGTCCGTGTTCCATATTCAACCTTTAACAAAGGTTTTAATGTTATCAAAGTTAAACCAGAGAATCATCACAGCTTGTGAAGGTAACAATTGTATTGTACTACCAGGTTGTGCTGAGATTCATGTCACAAAGGAAAGTCAGTCTCAAGATCCATTCGAAGTTGCTCAATATCTGAGAACTCGCACGTTCAGCTGGAAACCTGGATGCATTTCATCTACAGGTGTGTGGTTTGGGACCCTATAAAATTATTCTTTTTGAACATTTTTAGACCTCAGATCTTTAGTTTTGAGGTTGTTCTTTAATTGCCTATATTTGCAAAATTCTGTAAGACTTTTTTCCCCATTTACAATATATTGAAGATGGTTGTCAATGTTTTGCATACTAGTGTCTTATTAAGTGACTGGCTTTTTGGCTATTTTCATTACTTTTTCTAACTTGTGTTTTTATTATCTGGATTTGCCCAAGGCCTTCGATTGCGACAAGTGGACATGCTGCAGGAAGGAATAACTCAGAGCTCTGCTACTCTAGCTAAGCTTTCTGACACTCTGAGAAGGGTTTGCAAATCTGCAATGAGAAGATTGAGAAAACGGAACAAGCAGATAGTTGGAAGAAGAGCAGAAATTGTACTCATTGATGAAAGCAAATTTGGACATAAAAGAAAGGTATGTATTGCTTTTGATAATTTTCATAATTTCCCCATCTCCTGTGTTGTAGTGTGACTTTTTATCAGGGGTCCCCAATCCTGGTCCTGGAGGGTCGCTATCCAGCAGGTTTTGTGGTTTCTCTGCTCAAACACACTTGATTCAGTGGTTGAATCACCTGTGCAGCAGCTCCTCAAGCTCTGCTGAAGCCTGCTAATCACTTCCTAATTGAAATCAGGTGTGTTGAAGCAGAGTTACAACTAAAACCTGCTGGATACCGGCCCTTCAGGACCAGGATTGGGGACCCCTGGTCAACATCATTGGACATTATTACCTAGAGGTTATTACTTGTAGTGAAATAAGATTTCGTAAAATACTTCTCTTTTAAAACTCAACTTTTGCTCACTGAAGTGATGTTTGCACCACGAGTCGCTGTCTAGGTGCTGAGGTGTAAACTATTCTGAAGAGCTGGTTTTACATTTAGAATGTCTCGTAGAGGCAAACTCTTTCTGCTGGAGGGCAAGCCTCTCCCTCCTCTTTCTTGATGAAAGTGATTATGGATTCTTAAAGACAGTTTGTGATTATTGACACATTACTGTGAAATTTTTAAAGCCTCATTTTGTTCTTTTAAATCTAACATCATGTATCCACTTGTCACATAACATGGATTTATCTTTACACCTCTAGTAGTTAGCATGTTTACCATGAGAGTTAATACAATTTATTTCCTTACAGTAGTTTAAAACATTTTCATTATTTTTATACACATTTTAAAATTTTGATTTCAGTACAACAGAGGTCGGCTAAACCACAGGAGCTCCTGGGTGTTCGGTATGCTGGGCATCAAAGGAGACCGGAGAAGACCCATATTTAAGATTGTGCGTTACCGTTCAAGCAGACAGCTCTTGCCCATCATTAGGAAGTACATTCGAAGAGGAAGCTCAGTCGTTTCAGATGGATGGAGGTCTTACCAAAGTCTTGGGGAAAGCGGTTACAATCATCTAACTGTGAACCATCGAGAGTTTTTTGTTGACCCTGTTACAGGTGCACATACACAAAATCTTGAGAGACTTTGGGGTGTTTGCAAGTCAACAATCTGAGGGAACCGCACAGAAAACCTATTGAGGGATCACTTGGATGTAATTGAGTGGACCTACTAGCGTGGAAACTATCATAGCGATGGGCCACTTCCTGTGTACATTGTGTTGGGAACTGTTCCTAAAAACCTCCAAATGGTTTTGGTTTCAGTGGCAAGGTTGGTCTTGCAATTACAATTCCAGGAGAAAGAATGTTTTGATATTTCAGCTGTGAAATGTTCAATAAAGAAGATATTTTGATATCTGCTGGCATTGTGCATGTTGACTTTACAGACGGTGACTAAATGTTTTTTCCAGCTGTAATCCAAGACTTAGCTGTAGAAGCTGTCTCCTGACGATGATGTTGTGGCTGTGTGAATTAATTAATATCAAACTACTAATTATTAGGTATGAACAAAACTCACTTTAGAATGGGGAACATATTCTTGCTTATAAGTGGTTAATTAATTGTTGTTTTGGCTCTATTAACACTTGGAGTTTGGTGTTTATTTACATAATACCAGAACATAATTTTTCTGGTTATTAATGTAGAATAACTATTCCCCTTGAATTACTTCTTTATAAGCTACACATTGATTAAAGCTAATTAGTATCTTTGTTAATGAGCAACAAACCATTATTAATGGCTTATTATGATAAAACTCTTAATTTATGGCCTGTTAATATTAGAATTAGGGCATTAGTAATAAGCAGTTAATAAGTACTTAATACTGACTAATTAATACTTAGTAGTCCACTAATAAGCATATTAATTGGCAGCTAATTAATGGTTCATTTGTGTTCCCTAAACTAAAGTGTTACCATATATGGTTATATATATATATAACCATATATGGTAATATATATATATATATATATGTACGTATAAGTGTGATAATGTCTGAACCATAAAACAGTCAAATATAAAGTTCATTACAACATTTAAAACCACCTCCAGACGTTCCAGCTAACGTTGCTGTTTGGAGCCAGATTCCCAGTTTAACCAGCGCTGCTGCTGGTTTCTGGTTTTTGGTGTGAAGACGTTTTATCGGCAGCTGTGACTCAGACTCTCTCCAGCCTTTAAACCTGGCTGGTTGTAATAAAACGCTGTGGTGAGTCAGAGCCGGGAGGAGCTCGTCTTTTCTGCCTCTCTCTGGTCTAAACCAATGAGAGGAGAGAAACACGACCCCCCACCCCCCCCCTCATCGTGACAGCCTCCACTCTCTGCCGCCGGCCTGGCGCTGCCGTCAGGCTGCATCCTCCCCCCCAGCGCGCGGCCCTCAGAGCGCTGCTCATGCATATGTAGGATCGTGATGAGTGATTAATGCTCATCTGCATATGTACAGCCACGTCTCCACCATCCAGATCGGTGAGGCCCAACGGTGCCTTTCTACATTACCGAGCCTTTGATCCGGCATTTATCAGAGCCGCGGCTGGAGCGCCCCGCGAGCAGGCAGGCACAATGAATTATGGGTGCTCATTATATTTCTGAGAGATGTGAAAAAGTGTTAAGTTGGTTTTGGCAGCACTGCGGCATCCACCGAGAGCTGCAGAGGGAAGTCAGCGCCGTCATCTGAAAGCTTCTTGGATCAAACACGAGGTCCTGTCTAAAGGAAAACCACTGGAGTGTAGAACTAACTAGTCCACCTTAAAAGCAGCAGCAGCAGGTGGATTCCACCTTAAAGGCAGCAGCCAGTGTGTCCCGTAGATAAATGCAGCGATCACACTAAACTCTCTCATTAGCTCTCACCTCTGATGATGACATCATACCTGGGGTCCTACAGACAGGTGCTGAACATCTGGATGTTTACCTTGCATGTTCCTCGGGGAGCTTCCTCTGCCGTTGCATATGAAACATCAAGTCTCCACCGTTCACGTATTCAATCACCAGGAATAACCTGCAAAAGGCCGTGGAAACGGGAAGATTCACTTCAAACACCAAGAGAAACAGGTGATTTACGGCTAAAATGTTGGTTTTTAGCATCTCACAGAGGAACGGGGTCAGATTAGTGATAATCTACAAAAACCTGAACGACCTTTAGTCATGGATGCTCTGGAAGGGCCTTAAAGTCTTTTAATGTTGGACTCCCAAACAGGATGTTCAGTCATGTTCTCTCCACGATCAGGTTCAGTCTTCCTTTCAACTCGTTATCATTTTAACCAGAAACGTGGCCAATCCCCCCCCCCCCCCCCCCCCCCCCTACTGAAAGGATCTGAAAACACTCCAGCATCACTTCTACTTCCTGTTAGAGCCCTAAACCTGACAAACATGTGGATGAGAGAAGATCAGACCCACAGAAGCATCAGGAGATCCAGATAAATCCCATAGATGGTAAAAACAACCTGGGTTTTCTCAGCCAATCAGAGGCTCTGATGAACATCCTCCCACCAGTGACGCTCCGTCACACCAAGGCTACGGAGGAACTCTCCTTTCTGTGGGATTCCAGACGAACCCATCCTGTCCTCTAAGACTTTGATCATGAAGGGTCGAACAGAAACGGGTCAGCGTGTGCGTCGGATCGTCTCCTTACCGACTTTCTGTCTGGAAACACGAGTGGAGGCCGACCAGGAAGGGATTTGTGGACGCCTGCTCGAACACATGCTTCTCCGTCTGAACCCAGTCGATGTCCTGCAGAGACGGAGAAGATCATTACAGTCAGTCCGATCGACGGGTTCCTCTCTCTCCAGAGAGCTTGAGCCGACCCGGTGAAGAGACCGGACCTCCACTTGGGTCGGAACAAACGGGGTCCTAATGGGGTACCGACACAAATAACAGCTGAAGGTCTCCAAAACCCCAGAACTCCTGCTTCTTATCGACAGAAGGAAGTTTATTAGTACACTATCAGAGTAATCAGATTACTACATTTAGTAGAAGGAAGATAACAAAAACTTCAAACAGCAGAACAAAAAACCGTTAAATCAAACATGAGTGGCTGAAAAAAATGTCATTTCAGTGGTTGATAGAAAACAAAAGAAATGATCATTTAAAATCATCTAAATAATGAAAATAAATAAATTATTAATGATATTAAACCAGAGATGAAAGAATAATACATAACATTAATAAATGTAAAACTGGCTTTCCGTACCAGAATAAAGGTTTCTAGCTGTAAAATATCAAAAATAACTAGAAACTTAAATCGTGATGAGCAGGACAGGTTTAGTCCTGATGCTCCATCTGGAGGATTTAAGGTCACAACGGGTCTGATGACAGAGACCATGACCTATAAAAGGAGTTAAACACATAATGTTGTCCTCAGATGATCTCTTAAATGAACAATAACAGCATCACGCTGTTATTGAAAGGGTCACAGTTATGAAGGATGTTGGTTTGTGTGATAAACATTCTTCTAGATTATCATCATGAATCCACCTTAAACCACACGGAGCATCAGGATCAGGACTTTCTGAATGGATGACACCAACAGAAGACGCTCCTGATTAAAGGCAGGGTTTAAATCCCACAGCGAGTCATCATCCACCCTCAGGCCTGTTTAACGGGTCATTAATGGATGGTGGTGCGTCCAGCTGAGCAGCACAACACGGACCACACGCTGCGTCCAACACGTCAGATTCCTTCTGCTCCATCAGGAGAATCTAATGATGTAGAATGTTTAGTCTCATTTACTTGGTTTCCTCTGATGTCACACACGTGTTATCTAGTTAATGAACAGATCCATGAATGAAAGGAGATTAGATTAGAACATTCCTGGTTTCCGCAGATCGGTTGAGTCCAGTTTGTTTTGTTCTTCAGCTCAGAAACTAGAAGATGTTTGGTTTGACTGGAGCAGCACGGTCGGTGCTTTTAGAGGAATGTGTTGGACCATAGCGCCACCTGCTGGATTTAAAAAGATCCATCAGGTTTGTCTGAACCCACAAAAATCTAAATTCAAACCGTTTTTCATTTACAAAACTTTTCTGAACCACATGATTCTGCCTCTATGCACTCATGATGAATCCCATTATTATTATTATTTATGACGCTAAAGCAAAACGGAAACGCTGGAATCCAACGTTGCTGATTCCAGACTGAGCAGCGGGTTTCCTGATCCTGTCAGATCCTTCTAGGCAGGAGTTAGCTGCTCTGGAGCATACAGGCGCGTGTTAACACAAGGACATCAACAATGACCGTAAAGAAGCAGCTGTTACTGCATCGACCTGGAAAAGGTTAAAGGTCATTCTACAGAGGCAAGGATGGAATATTCACCCTAAGGTCAAAGGTCAACGCTCAGAGAAATGACTGGGAGCTCTCTCTTAAGACTCTACAGTCTGCAGGTTAAAGGTCACAGCAGGAGGATGAGAGGAAAGACATCATGGCGGCTCAGCTCAGGTTCTGGATGATGCTTGGAGAGATGACATCATAGTCTGTTTACCCATAATGCATCAGCAGCTGCTCCCAGCTGATGCTTTGGGTTTGATCTGCAGCGGTTTAGAACCGGATCTTTTAGAATCGGTCCTGTTGGATAAAATCCTAAAACAGGAAGTGGGTGGAGTCTAAACGAGCTCCAGGTGGTTTCAGCTCAACAAATAAAATCACGTTTAATTCAGTTTGAAAACACAACAAAGTTCACTTTGCAGCTGTTATTAAACACGTGCTCACATCGATCAGGATTCCATGGAAACGAAAACTTCCCCAAAACGATGAAACCAACAGACTAAACAGCTTTGTGGTTCCAGACTCGTCCTGAAGGTGAAACCGACTCAGAACTGGAGCTGGGACTCGTTCGCTCTGAGATTTTCCTACATCCAATGAGAACGGCGTCTCACCTCGTCGTCGTGCACCAGCTCCTTCTTCACCACCTTCATGGCGTACGCCTGCTCGTTCTTCTTCAGCCGAACCAGCAGGACTTTGGCGTAGCTGCCTCGCCCGATCACCCGGATCAGCTCAAAGTCGCCGAGGCCGAGCGCCACGCCCTGAGACAGCTTAATGCCGTCGATGCCGTCCACCACCGCGCTGATGTCCTGCAGGCGATTCAGGTCAGAGTCCTGTGGGACGGACGATGGACTCAGTGGGTTTCAGCTCAAAGGTTTGGGATAAAAACGTGAAAAAACAAAGATCTCACCTCCGTATCACCATCGTCTGTTTTATCCACGGCACAGTTGTGCGGTAGAAACGATACTGTGAGGAGAATGTTGCATTAGAAGTGAGTTTATTTCTAAATCAACATGCTGTTCTTAGCTCAACCACTAGAGGGAGACATAGCACCGCTAACAGAGACTAGGAGGCATCAAACTGGGTTAATCCACAGCAGATCCCAGAGCTGGAGTTTTGTTTTTAATCCAGCGACTCCCAAACGGTCCATGACTTCATCCCATCAGGTTCCTTTTAACAGGATTTAGAGTCTCTGCAGGAGTCCTGAGGGCCAGAGTGGTTAGATAACGAGTCAGAGTTACATAAGAGACCCCGTCTGATGGAGACAGGAACAAAGAAACTCTGGGATTTAGGGTCCAGTTCTGTCCGGTTCTTCCTTTAAGGTTCCAACAGGAACAAAGGAAAGAGTTCAGTTCTGCTGCTCCGGTTATGGATCCGACCAACACAGATGATAGAAAACACATGTGAGGGCTCGTTACGGCAGACGCTTCAGGTTCCTGAAGCTCAGAATGAAAATAAACATTTGTTCTAAAACCAGGATTTTGTGTTTAGGCATTTTTAAAACTCCTGGTTCTGATTGGTGGAAGAATGAAAGTTCTTCATGAAGAGAGAAAGTTTAAGATTCTGGAATAAACGTTTTAAATGTAGGAGGAAAGGGTCTGAAGAGGGTTGATGTGTGTCGGCTCTTTAGCTCAGTTGTGTTTTCATCACAGCTGCATCATCAATAAAAACTACTTCCTGTGTTTGTGGTGAAACCACGAGCAGCTGCTGCTGCAGGTCAACCATGTTCGTAGAGAAACCAGTCAAACAAGACGCCCGGTAGAGCCGAGTGAAGAAATCACCAAAAACAACGTGATTAAGGTACTGGGAATGGCTGTATGGTACTACTACTACTACTACTATGGTACTACTACTACTACTACTACTACTACTACGGTACTACTACTACTACTACTACTACTACTACTACTATGGTACTACTACTACTACGGTACTACTACTACTACTACTACTACGGTACTACTACTACTACTACTACTACTACTACTACTATGGTACTACTACTACTACTACTACTATGGTACTACTACTAATACTACTACTACTACTATGGTACTACTACTACTACTACTATGGTACTACTACTACTACTACTACTACCATGGTACTACTGTAATATACTATAAACCTTCTGCTTTTGGAGCAAACATTTTAAAATGTAAGAAAATGTTTGTTTTCTGGTGGATTTGAGGTGAAATTAAGTTAGAAAGTTTTATAACCATTTTTATTGTTTTTGGTTCATTCTGGTGCTGAAGTAACAGAAACAACTGTTTGTGTTTTCAGTGTCGCTGTTTACTATTGTTAACCTAAACTAGTCACTGTGTGTGTGTGTGTGTGTGTGTGTGTGTGTGTGTGTGTGTGTGTGTGTGTGTGTGTGTGTGTGTGTGTGTGTGTGTGTGTGTGTGTGTGTGTGTGTGTGTGTGTGTGTGTGTGTAACCAGAACCAAGAGAACCGAGCACATCACTCCTGTTCTTACATCTCTACACTGGTCACCAGTAAACTACAGAATCCATGTCAAAGTGCTTCTACTAGTTTATAAATCACTCAATGGCATGGGGCCAAAATACCTGTCAGATCTCCTTCCAGTATCTCCACCCAGCAGGGCTCTGAGATCCTTAGGAAGCAGTCAGCTGGTAGAACCGGGTCAGAACCAAACAGGGTGAAGCTGCTTTTAGCTACTATGCTGCACACAGATGGACTCAGCTTCCTCATGACCTCAGATGAGCCCCAACTCTAGAAACTTTCATGTGTTCATCAGCCTATGAGTGAATGTTTCTGATGCTGCACCTTCTGCACTGTACCTGCTCAGCCTTTAACTCTGTCATTTTCTCTGATTTTATTTGTGTTTTTTTAACTTTGATTTTAAAATCTTCTGTTTTATGTTGTCAGGTTGATTTGAATGTTTTTGCTCCTGGAAAACACCCTGAATTGCTTCAGTTTGTGAATGTGCTACAGAACTAAAGCTGCCTTGTCTTAAGTTAAACATGTGAGGAACAATTAAAACTTTAATGTGTTTTGATAAAGTTTTCTGTATTAATTAAATGTTTTCTTCTCTTTCCTGTCAGTTAAAGCAACAAAACAAGAATCATCCAGATTACAGAATTCCACTGGATACTGACAGAATTCCCTTCGTTCGCCTTTTAAAGACATGAAATATGTTGTTTCCTTGTGCATAAAGGAGAAGCGAAGAACAACAACTTACTCCCGTCTGCGTCCTCCGGGTCGTCCGGCGGAACGTCCACCTCCTCACTCCTGGCGTCTGACGGAGGCTCCTGTGATGGCATGGCTCGATCCTGGAAGAATAATGTCAGAAGTTCATCTAGACATCCTCCTACTCGATCTCCCAAATATCCGGCCACATGTCCGCTCAGGCTTTTACACTCCAGGTAGAGCGTGTGCTGAATGGAGTCCACCAGGACTTGAGTGGAAAACTGCATTTGGAGAGTGGGATTCCTCTGGGATTCCTCTGGAAAAAGACCCAGGAGTCCCGATCCGATCGGGTCTTTATCTGGCTGAATGAAGGCGTAGAAGCAGACGTTTAATCTGACGGAGTGGCTTATCCCACTCTGATCAATAGGCTGATCGATGATCAGACCGCAGGAGAACTCAGACGCTTCCCTGACCATCGATTTTTGGATCAGGATTTTTATCTTTAGGGGCTGAGAGGTAGGATCTTTAACTCTGACGTGGAGCTCAGGATGGTTCAGTTAAAACACAAAACCTGGGAAGAGAAAACACCTGAAAGGATATTTTAGTGTCGGTAAAGAGGGAGGACTCAACCATGAAGGCTGGGTACCTGAAAGGCTCTTTATTTAGGGATCTTATTTATTCTTTTATGATAATTGTTGTTTTTTACTGAAGAACAAAAGAAAACCCACGTCTGGCTGAAACAGCCTCACCGAACTAATCAGAACTTCCTGTGAGTGATCACAGATCTGTGGCCCAGAGAGCCAGGGTCAAAGTTCATCGGCTCTTGTTACCAAAGATAATCGAAGAAAAACTTCTGACTGGATCAGAATCTTACGATGACCTTTGAGTGGAAAACGTTCAGATTCAGCCTCCAGAACAAAACCAGCCTATCAGCTTAGAGACGTGGTTCTGATCCAGGCTAGACTTCACCCATCACACAGTCCGGATGATAAAAACAACAAATGAACAGAAATCAAGCGTTTTCCTCAGACTTTACTTTCATAACAACAAACCAAAGTCCTTTAGCCTGAAGCTGTTGGGTTGTTTTAGCAGTTAAAGTTAAAGTCCCAAGTCATCATCACACACTGGTGAAATTACATCTCCCCATCTGACCCATCCCCGTGGTGGGGAGCGGTGAGCTGCAGCTGTGGCCGCACTCGGGAACTATTTGGTGGTTTAATCCCCCAATCCAACCCCTTAGTGCTGAGTGTCAGGCGAGGAGGCATTGGGTCCCATTTTTTCAAAGTCTTTGGTATGACCCGACCGGGAATCGAACCCTGATCTCCCAGTCCCGGGGCGGACACTCTACCACTAGGCCACCGGAGCTGAGTTTAGGGTCATAAAAGTGGTTCTGATCGGGTTCTGTCTACAGGGCTCTGGTGTTTTCAGATGAATCGTTTTCACTTCTCGTCTTTAAACAAACCAAAGGGCCTGTGATCAGCCATCTTGGATTACAGCTACACCAGAGGACTGATGGAGGAAAGGCCTCCATGCAAACGTAGATTTTTTATTAAATATCGTTAAAACTGTTTCTTTAGGAAAGTGATCCCAAACTTACAGGAATCACATTAAACCCGAGGCTGATCAGGAGCCTCGACCTGCACAGGTGACGCCATCTTTAGACAAGAGAACAGGATGAGGATCCTAACCTTCACCAGCAGCATGAGGCTAAAGTCAGACGTCATCTGAATGTGACTTTAAACGGTTTCATTCGTGTTTGATGAAGCTGCAGGAACAGATTCATGATCCTCCCTCCCGTGCACCAGACTACGTATAAATCAAAAAAGACCCAAGTCTGCATGTTTCTGCTGCACACACTCAAGCGGTCTAATGCGAGTAGGGGTATGATGCACGAGTTCATCGCCGCTCTGCTTGAGGGGATCTAATCATCATGGATGTCGGCAGCGTGAAACGAGATTTCAGAGCCCAGCGTTGTGCTGAATCAGTGTGAGGGCGAGCGCCAGCTGGCATCGAGGCGGCGTGATGGAGAACTCACCATAAGCTTCTGGCAGGTCAGAGGGAGGAGTTGGTGACAGCGCTTATGGACCAGCAGTTTGCAGTTGATACACTTGTAGCCCTGCCCGCCCAGCCCCCATATCCTTTCACGACAGTGGCCACAGTAGGCTTTCTGTAAGACACAGAGACACGTCCTGTCCTTAGTTACAGGTCTGCTGAAGGACGGAGAGCAAACAGAACACGGTAAAGGAGCAGCAGTCAGAGTGATGACCACGCTTTAGACCTGAGACGTCAACAACCTTAAATAACTATGAGATTTTTGTCTAAGCCATGAAAGAATTCCTTATTAACTAACTTCCATTTTTATTAACCATAACTCAACTCAACTTTAATTTATATAGCGCTTTACAGACAAAGCATGCCACCAAGGCGCTTTACAGAACAGTAAAAATCAATAACATTTAAAAACATCAAAACAGAGAACAAGTGAAACAGGATAAAAACCGAGAAAACAGTAAGATCAGTTACATAAAAACAATAAGACTAGTTAAAAGCCAGATCATAAAAGTGAGTTTTCAGTCTTGCTTTAAAAACCTCCAGAGAAGTTGAAGCCCCAATATAGAGTGGAAGGTCATTCCAGAGCTTTGGGCCAGCTACGGCGAAAGCCCATCTCCTCGCGTCTTCAGGCGTGACCTCGGAACGGAGAGTAACAGGTTATTCTCAGAACGAAGCGACCAAGCTGGGGCATATGGCTGGAGTAAAGATGCCAGGTAAGGTGGTGCAAGACCATTCAGGGTTTTAAAAACCAATAAAAGGATCTTAAAACGAATTCTCATGTCATGTCATAAAGTAGCTCTAAGCCTCTGATGTACCTGTCCACCATCAGGAGGACCGCCCTGATCCTGAATGTGTTCTGTAGAAGGTCCCAGACAAATAACATGCTACTTTTATTTATTTACTTTTTCATTAGGACCATCTAATATTGAGAAATGTCACCAGTTTTAGTCGTTTTGGTCAAATCTGGAAAAAATACAAACTTCATGGAAAATCTCAAGATCTGATGGGATCTGTGGTGCTCAGAGTGTGACTGAAGGATTCTCAGCTACCAACACGTGAAACCTCAGCTCCATGTCTGTCAGCGCAGCTAAGCTAACGCTGTTTAGCTGGGGCGGCCATCTTGAATCAGGTTAACTCCTAAAGTCAGTCCGTTGTAGGTGAACGCTTCATAAAAATACACAAGTAACAAGATATTTTATAAAACACACACACACGCACACACACACACACACACACACACACACACGCACACACACACACACACACACGCACATACACACGACGTGTCAGAGATTTGAAAAAAAATAAATGAGTTTTTGCAGCTTCAGATAATTTTTTGTCACCAACTTAAAGACGAACTAAACTTAAGAAAAACGGATGTTACTGGTGGAAATGTTGGGATTAAAGTAAAAGTCACTGACATATATAAAATATTTATTAATCAGGTTCTTCAGATGAAACTTGGTCAAATGTAGCCGAAAAGGAGAAAATTCATTCAGTCACCTGTTTCATCAGAGCTGCTGTTTGGCTCAATCACAGGTTTATTTGTTCGGATCTATTTTTAAATAGACCCCCCCCCCCCACACACACACACACACACACACACACGTCTCCTGCTAAATCTGTTTAAGATCCGTCTCTTACATAACACGTCCTCCTGAGACCGTGTTTTCATTTCCTGATGCTAGCTGCTGGATGGTGCGCGTCTATAATAGAACCAGGATGTTACGTCTTTGTCCTCGACATCAATGAAGCCGTCAGCTAAGTGTCCCCGAAGGGACGCAACACTTAGGAAGCCGTGCACGTCTTTGGCTGTATCGGTAATGTTCATTCACTGTGTGTGTGTGTGTGTGTGTGTGTGTGTGTGTGTGTGTGTGTGTGTGTGTGTGTGTGTGTGTGTGTGTGTGTGCGTGCAGAACAAAGACTCCCAGTCAGCGATCGGTTTCTATGGAGATACTTCTACAAACTTCAAAAGCTTCTTTCAAATCTAAATCTGCAGAGATTCAGACTCTCGTTTATAAATTAATCACAAACTTAGTTTCCTTCCTGAAGAAAACAGAAGACTCAGAGATTCATCAGCAGACAGAAGTGAACCTCATCAACATTTATGCAAATAAAAGAAAGAAAAGCCAAACTGACACGAGTTCTGTTCAGTTCTTCAGAACCTCCCCCCCCAGGCTGTTGGGTAAGTTTTAAACTGAATCATTCTCTTGTCCATGCTTTGGGGACCGTAGGTCAGAAAGGTTTGCTTTATGCTCTGACACCAAGGTTTCTGTGTTTTCATAAATCATCTGGTGTTCCTCAGGGTTCGGTGTTTGGGTCGATTCTATTCATGCTTTATAAACTCCCTCTGGACCAGATCACTGGGAAGTTTAGAAAAAGGTTTGGTTTTCCGTACTTCAGTTTAAGGCTCACAACAAAAATACGAAATAGAAAAACGACGGTCCACAATTTTTAAAGTAAAAGCAGACTTCCTGTTGTATTTGCGTACAAATCTGTTTAAACCTCACCTTGAAATGACGGTTATGATCTGATTGATATAAAATGGGAAACTTGAATCTCTCTAATAAACCTAAACTATCCATTTATTCCACTGCAGGCAAAGAGTAGATGGTGTTCATAGTAAATCCACGTGTTCTCAGCCTGATCTGATGAAGCGCTCAGATGAACTGAATAACGTACTGAAACCAAAAGATTAGAGGAAATGTAACTTAGAGAAGGTTTACCTTTGAAAAACACATTTTAGTGAAGCTTTTTAACAACATTAATCTTTTACTTCTATGCTGTTTATTACTTTTCTTTCAGATGTGAAAACCAGGAAGTCTGCTTTTACTTTGAAAGGCACATCAAACAGCATGACTTGGCTGTTGGTGGATTAAATATTAAAATCTAATTAAGTCCTGTTTTTCCATTTGATCCAAGCCTAAAGTTAAAGTATAAAACCTTTTAGATTTAAAAACCAGCAGCTTTTAGCTCTTTTTAAAATAAAAAGAACAAACGAGACACAGATTCACGTTGTTATCCAGTCTTTCTCTCTGAATCATGTTAATCTAGATGATTATTGTCTGATTACATTTCCTGGCTGTTAATAATGGAGTCCCTAAGACCAGCTGGAGGCCCTGAGTCCTGCTGCTGCTGCTGCTGCTGCTGCTGCTGCTGCTGCTGGGGGAATCAGGTCAAACAGAAACGGTTTGCATCAGTCGTGAAATAAAACAGTTTTACCACCAGCAAATATTATTTATTTACATGAAAACTGTTTAAACTTTAAAAGCTTTTGTTTCACTAAACACTCCTGCTGATGTTTTAAAAACCTCATTTATACATCCTAACAAAAGCAGCAGATTTATCAACGTTTCTTTAGATAAATACATATTTTTATAGTATCTGATTTTATGATTTTAGCCGTTTTTATTTAGCACAAACTCAAAGTCAGTGTCACGAGGATCTGTTCTGCCTAAAAATGATTTACTTTCAAAACACCAAGCTTTAAAGTTTGATTTGTCCCTCCTGAGCTGCTGTAGTACAAATGGAGTCAGTCAGATGAGGCAGACGTCTCTAAGGTGATAAATGACATCATTTTACTCTTTTAGAGACAAATGTTTGAGTCAAAGTTAAATATTTAGTTCAGCAGCTGAAGGTAAACAGACATCCATCACACATCGTCTCTTTACGATTTATTACACAACAAAATAAGACTTTTCCTCTTTATAACTTTAGAGTTAAATCAGCTGATATAAAATAATAAAATATTTAGAATTATTTTGCTGATCTTCCAAAGGTCCAGAGTCCTTTTTAAAATTTGGTTTTGTTCTTTTACTCTTTTACTGTTTTATTATTGTTTTGTTGTATTTAGGCTTTTGTTTCATATGAACTGGGAAAGCAGGAGTGAACTCTGACAGAGAGAAGAGATGAAAGCGTAGAGGAGAGGAGGGTCTGACCTACTTCTGCTGATCTCGTTTATATTCTGAAGCTGCGTCATGAACCAACCAGGAAGCAAACAGAAACGTCCCAGAATTCCCTCCTCTAGCTTCTCACTTCTTTTATTTATTAGAACATTTAAACCTCTGAAGGTTTCTCTTTTTCCCTGAAGCATCAGAAAAGTTTCACACTTTAACGAAGCTGAAATCATAAATAATAATAATTTTTATTTACCAACTAACTTGGTTCAGTTAAAAAAACAATCAGCCTCAGAAAATATCAGATTAGTTCAAACAGAAACGAAACAAAAGAATAAAACAATCAAAAGATAAAAACATGATGCAGCAAAAAATCATATTTAATTCTAAATATCTGACTTCCAAATCCCAAAAAATGGTAAAAAAAAAAACTATTAATATTATTAAGGCAGTAATAATTGAAGGTAATAAAAGCTGAACGTTTTATTGAGATGTTTTAGTTTGTGACTGACATGTTCTCCACCACCAGTCTGACCCGGTGAAGGTTCCGGCACCCAGCAGAAACCGTAAAATCGGATTATTTCTCCCAGAATTCCCGTTTATCAGCCGGAGTCGGACTGAACTCTGCTCTTCTTTCTGCCAACAGAAGGATTTTATTTAAACATCGACAGGAGAAACATGGAGGAGCGCTCTGGTTCTGACGCCTCCATCATCAGATTCATGTGAACCCCACATCCGTCTGGAACGCGTTTAAACATTTAACAGCAGAACCAGAACCGGATCTCCTCACCAGGAAGAGCCTTTAAACCCAGAACATCAGGGGGAGGAGGAGATCGGGAATGTGTTGGCATGGAAACGACCCCAGCAGAATAGACCGGAACCGGGCCAGCATGAATTATGCATCCATACACCTGATGAGCTGTGATTTATTATTCACCTTCACCTGCAGCTACTGGATCAGATTTAGAGTAAAAACAGTGATTTTAAGAAGCTCCGCCCTCCTCAGGAGCAGAAACATTAACTTAAGGAAGCTCCGCCCTCCTCAGGAGCAGAAACATTAACTTAAGGAAGCTCCGCCCTCCTCAGGAGCAGAAACATTAACTTAAGGAAGCTCCGCCCTCCTCAGGAGCAGAAACATTAACTTAAGGAAGCTCCGCCCTCCTCAGGAGCAGAAACATTACCTTAAGGAAGCTCCGCCCTCCTCAGGAGCAGAAACATTACCTTAAGGAAGCTCCGCCCTCCTCAGGAGCAGAAACATTAACTTAAGGAAGCTCCGCCCTCCTCAGGAGCAGAAACATTAACTTAAGGAAGCTCCGCCCTCCTCAGGAGCAGAAACATTAACTTAAGGAAGCTCCGCCCTCCTCAGGAGCAGAAACATGAACTTAAGGAAGCTCTGCCCTCCTCAGGAGCAGAAACATTAACTTAAGGAAGCTCCGCCCTCCTCAGGAGCAGAAACATTAACTTAAGGAAGCTCCGCCCTCCTCAGGAGCAGAAACATTAAAAGCTTAAATTATTAAATCAAGCTAGCTGAGGGCTGAATCCCGCTGCCTGTCATGGACGAAGCGTTGGGACGACTCTCAGCCACTGAAACAGGAACTTCAGCTCAGAGCTGTGCTCATGTTGATTAGGTCTGGCAGCCATCTTTAACGGTGTGGATCATCCATAGATGACTTCAGCTAAAACCCGTCATGAATGGACATCAAACACTCAGACAAACAAAAACAAGTTATTTTGGAGATTTCATCTGGAAGTAGATTTTCTCTAAAGTTTTATTTGGACATGTGAAGGTTTGTTGACGTTTAGGAGATGGACGGAGGACACGGCGCCTCAGACCATAATAACAGACTTCCTTTAGAGCAGCATCACGTTGCTCATGAAAGCAGGATCATACTAAAACCGGACCGTTAGGAATGATGAACTCTGATCCAACAAGCCGTATTAGTAGAAACAGGATGAGGATGGATGTGACAGCAGCTCCGTGTTGGAGAGAAGCTCCAGCAGAAGACGGGATCAGACACTCACCCTGTTAAAGCGTTTGGCCTGGAAGACGTGTCCGTTGGCTCGGTAGAGTTTCCTCCATCTTCTGGCCCCGCGGCGATAGATTGACTCTACGAGAGAGAAGAAAGAGTTTTAAAGGAGCAGCATGGTGGAGGTGTGTGTGTGTGTGTGTGTGTGTGTGTGTGTGTGTGTGTGTGTGTGTTGAGGTGGAATGACACAAACGAGTGGAAGACATGATAGAGATGCTGAGGTTGAGTGGAGTTCAGGTGAGGACCTCTGACTCAGCATCTCCTTCCGGTGAGAACGTTCCAGAAGAGAACTAACGTCCCCTCTACCTGACAGGTAAACACCTGAGAGGTCATAATTGATCACCATGGTAACGAGCAGGTTTCAGGCTCTGATGTTTCAGATAAAAGTTACAATAAAAGAATAAACAACAAACAAAGCAGTAGCTGGAGTATCTGGACAGAGATGAAACATTAAACCAGAGCTAGTCAGTTACTTTTATTATGTATTTATTATTATTTTTCTGTTACTTTATTTAAATCCAAGCGTTTCAAAAGCATCTCAACACAACAACAACTTTAAGTTTCCACACAAACACAAACAGCTCCAAACGTTTTCACGAGTTTCAAACTGAACGAGGATTTTCCCGCTGAACACGAGCGAGTCAGAGAGGAAGAACGGGAGCTAAAGCCGGACTGAGGTGCAGCGGGACACGGAACCGGGCTGTTGGAGGAAAACCGGGACACGGAGCTCAGAATTCCTGTTTTTAGGACCCAAGCTGGAACCGTTAGAGCTCCGTTACGTCCCACCACATGGACACAGAACCGTCGTGGTTTAAATAAAGTTCTGCTGTTTTCTGATCTGAGCGTTTCAGTCTGTGTGAACAGAACATGTGGGTCCATAATTATGTTCATCTGAGTCAGATTTCATTCATAAATCATCTCTGAGTTAAAACATAAAATCACTTCAGAGTCACACCAAACCGCCTGCTGCTACAGATATTAGATTTGACACCGAGTCTCCTGACTGCTGGAAACCCTCACCAAGTCACTCCAGCTATGATTCACTATTTCAGGTTCTGCACAAAAACTAAAGACAAAAACAAAAACAATGACTTACTAAACTGAGGTTTTCATGTAAATGTGAAGCTTTTCTTGTGATTTAGTCACAAAGTGTCCTACTTTGTCCCTTTGGGAGTCAGATTCTCCTCTTCCGTCTGAATCAGGTGGTCTCACACTTTCTGATTCACGACTCTAAACTGACCTGAGTTCAGTTCTGTTACAACAGAAACGAGAACCCGGCCCAGTGAGCGACTGGCTTTAGCAGAGAAAACCCTTCAGATCTGAACGTTGCAGCCAGATTGTTTCATCGTGTAGAAATGAAACAATCTGTTTTCTGCTGTTTTCTGGTGCTTTAGTTCAAACGGATTCAGTGAGCATCATCATCATCATCATCATCAGCAGCAGCAGCAGCAGCAGCAGCGTTCTCCTGCAGGAAAACATCACGTCGTCCAGGTTTTAACTATTAAACCTGCTGCTTTATTAAAGAATCATGCGTGACACCGTTAGCATGTTGTCGCTCCGTGTTTACAACAGGACAGGAGTAAAAATCCCTGATTGGCTGACCCAGATCAGGCGAGGACCTCTGGAGCTTCTCCCGGTCTGGACTGGACCGGTTCCCCGGTGACAGGTGTGGTTTCTATCCCTCCTCCACTCACTCACTCCCTTTTTGCCTCTGTTGCTATGGCAGCCCCACCATATACTCTCCCATCTATTATTAGTTAGCTGTGAGGATGTCGGGATGACACCATCCCAACACCATGCTTCTGAGTCTTCGGAGCAGAATGAAGAACATTCCCAGATGTTCCGTTTCATCCCTGCAGCGTCTGAGTTTGGACACCCTGAGGAGGGTTTCACCATATTCTTTTACCTCTGACTCAGGCTTGAACTGCTGTCTGAAGGACATGTTCATCCCAGAGATGTGGAGTGATGTTTGTGAGAGTCAGAACTCTTGTCTCTGACTGCAGACACAGAGACCAGGATTTAAACACCTGATCAGACACTTTTCACGAGCTTTGGACTGAGACTTGAAGACAACGAGGTGACAGAAAGCAGGTAAAGGTGAGATCAGACTGGTCTAATCTCACAGGAACGACGCCCTGAACGTCCCAGCTGACCAGATTCTCACCAACGTCCTCCTGAACGTCTGACTCCAGTCTGCTGAGATCAGAGTGAAAGTGAAAGCAGAGTGGAGAAACAAAAAGCTCCTTCTAATCCTGTTAAGTGACTGCTGCGTTTCCATGGTTACCCCAAACCTGCTCCCCTGTGCTGGTGGGTGAAGGGATGTGGAGCAAAAACAACACCTTTGATGCTCCGAAGCTTTTACTTCATAATGTCTGTTAACAAACACACAGAGCTGTTGGAATGTTTATACTTTTATCCTAAATTGTGACAAAAATACCAACAATAAAACCTTTTTAAAGATGCTTAATCAGCAGCTAAAGCTGGAAACCTTTAACCCTTCCACACTGATTTATAAAATCACAACTAATGAAACAATGACATTTATTAGAGTGGAGCCGTCTTAGGACAGCTGCAACACACTAGCTGTTAGCTCATCAATCCTAGGTCAAATTAACTCTATTTCTCTGAGCAGAGGCTGTTCTATGATGGGTAAAACAGGAGTAATTAAAACAGTCCTTAATGCTGCGGTTCTCCTCCATGTCCAGATCCCTCCTCACCTGGAGGCGGGTTTCTGACCCGCCTCCAGGTGAGCTCCAGACTAACCGTTTACCTCCTCCACCCCTCAGGAGACCCCGACCATCTCACTGGCCCATTTATCCACCACAAGGACACCACACACACACACACACACACACACACACACACACACACACACACACACACACACACACACACACACACACAGAAAGAAAGGAGGAGAAGAGAAAGCAGTTCTGGGACGGGTGAACAGATTTAAATACTACACCTCCGGACGCCAGAGCCAGAGCGCAGAGAGCGGCCATGTTTTCTGTAGCAGGAACAGAGAGGAGCATGCAGGCTGCTGCTGGTGTTCTGTAGGTTAAAGCGGGACCACAGGGTGGTACAGCCACATCTATCAAGACAGGACATTTACAAAGGCTTGACTCACTTCCAGACATTGTCCCCCCGCTCACAGGGAAGTAGCAGCGATGCTGCTGCCAGCTAGATCCACCCTTCCCTCAAATTCCTCAATTACATAAAAACACAAACATGAGTCAGGATGCTGCTGTAATCTGTTCCAGATGAACTCCTGAAGGAGCTGCTCGGTTTATCAGGATACCAGAAGCTTTCATTAAAGTCACGTTAAAGTCCCAAGTCATCATCACACACTGGTGAAATTACATCTCTGCATGTGACCCATCCCCGTGGTGGGGAGCGGTGAGCTGCAGCTGTGGCCGCGCTCGGGAACTATTTGGTGGTTTAACCCCCCAATCCAAAGTCTTTGGTATGACCCGACCGGGAATCGAACCCTGATCTCCCAGTCCCGGGGCGGACACTCTACCACTAGGCCACCGGAGCTGGTTCACTCTTTTCCACAAATGAAGGTTATTATTGTCCAGAGCCGATAAACGGATCAGTAAAATGAGCCTGACACGATTAGACCAGTGTGATGAAGGAAGCTGAAACTTTATTAGTTTGACCGTTAAATGAAGCGTTTGTTCAGCCGTCCTCTAGTCAGAACGTCCCAGATAAGGACGTAGGACACAGAGCATGAAATCACTGCTGGAACGTTGGGATCAGAGCTGGAATCAGGCGGATTTTCAGGACCATCGGGGGTTTTCTGAAGCGGAAACCGTAGGAGGACTGGTGCCCGGTGGCAGCCGTACACACCGACGCGTGGGATGTCGGGACTGCAGACGACTCAGCATCACACGCCGGTGAGTCAGCCCTGCTAGGTGACACCATGGTAACAGATCCATCACCATGTTTTACCGCCTCATCTGGATCACAGCACCGGGAAAAGTCTGGCACGTTCTCTTAAAGTGGGCGGAGACGTAAATATCAGCTGATAACAGACTCATAAAGTCCTAAACTAGTCCTCCACACTCAGACGCCCGGAAACACTGCACCAATAATCCAGATTATAATCCTGCTTTAGCTCAGTGGTGTCCCATCCTGGTGCTCAGGACCACCGCCTGGATGCTTCAGCTGAACCTCAAACCAGAGACTTAACGGGTGACCCGGTTCCTTTAGACCAGCGGTCTGAACCCTTTACAACCCACAGAGCCGATCTCCCCTCACTCCACCCGACCAAAACCCGTTCCGACCCCCGACGGTTACAGGAGCTTCAGAAAACAGACGATTTCTACCTGCTGAGAAAATCTACGGAAAAGGATTAGGGCCATTATAAAAAATAATGTCAGAAATCTGGGATTACAATCCAGATTCTGACTTTTTTCTGAGCATAAAGTCTTATTTTCTCTCTTCTGTAACATTCCACATATAAGAGGTTTGTTGTCATTTTACCAAAAACTGCCATTTTGTTTCTATTATTACGTTTTAAAATAAGAAAAAAATCCAGCTTTTGCAAAAAGAGTCCGGGTATTCTTCTATGGGATGTTTGCAGAAAAACATAAATAGATCTGAAGACATACTGGAACGCCGTTATTCCATAAAAAATCTAAACACATTTAAAAACACGAGTTAGTTTCCTGATGACTTCCAGCCTTAGAGACACTTATGGCCACAGAGCTGCAGGTTACTGAGGTGAGATTATATAAATCTAGACCAGCATCCTGGTTTTATAATCTCAGACACAGAAACCAGGACAACCAGACAGAAAACTACGATCAGAAACCTGCTAACTTTAGCATGCAGGAGCAGAATTACCCAGAATCCTCAGCAGGAGAGCATCCAGAACAAGATTAACATCCAGAGTACAACTCAAAACTAGGATTCTAATCTAGATTATGATGCATATAATAACGCTGAAGCAGGACCAACGGCTCACGTGTGACCTTTAACCTCACGTTTCTATAAGAGCTTCCATAGAGTAAGAACCCGTCGGCCCTGTGTCAGACTCGGAGACTCGGAGCCGACCTGCTTTACGATGTTTTACAGCAGAAATACGATGAATCAGGAACATTTAGTTGAAAATAATACAAAATGATAAAGAAGCTGTGGCGAAAATCAGTAAATAGCTTGATCATTAATAAGTGTTTATTATGCATTATTAAGGATGAGAAAGAGGCTACGTTGAACAGTTTCCTGCCAAATAGTGATCCAGACCTGTTTATTTCATGTAGAGTTGATTTATTAAACATTTCAGAATAAGTTATTACCTTGTATTGATGCTAACATAATTAGCATAAAAATGATTATCAATCAATCAATCAATCAAATTGTATTTGTATAGCGCCTTCCACTGCCTTTACAGAAGCCCAAGGCGCTGAACAAAACATAAAACAAGAGCAAAAAGACAGTAGGACAGATTAAAACTGCATTAAAAGTGACTAAAATAACAAAACAGATATGATAAAACAGAAAATAAAACAGTAAAATTCTAAAAATCCATATTACATAAAATAATGTAGTTTATTACTACTCTATTACATTACAACTACCAAACGCAGCCTTATTGTAAAACACAACACCGTTGATTATTCCTCACAATGTTTAAAATTAGCAATGAATAAATGTTAAATAGTCATCTATTATACTTTACAATAAGACGCGCTTTAATAGTTGTGAGTATTTACACTGTAGTGATAAATTACAATATTTTATACTAATAATGATGTTTATAACTGAGTCTGAATGTTTACTAAAGCAGATCCAGGTCTGGCTCACTATTCGGCAGGAAACTAGTCACTTTTTTCTCTTTCTCACCCTTAATGCATAATAAACACTTATTAATGATTTATAAAGTGCTACAGATGAATAAATAACACATCTATAATAAACTATTATAAGAGAGCCTTCTTATGAAGTGGTACCAGATCAGGATAACGTCAGACTGATCTGTTGTTTTAGTGTCCAGAGCACAAACTAACAGCCGCTACACTCGCTAACGACACCAACGTCTAAAAAGCTCAGGGTTTCTCACCTAAAGCTCCTTTTGTCTGGAGGCAGAAACAGAAACCAGAGGAGCTGACGGCCGCCGTCATGAGGCTGATTGATCTGTGACTCTAATCAGTAAAAATGATCCACGTGAGCTGAAGTTCACTCAGAGTCCCAACCTGCTGCTTCACCCTCAGCTGGTTGAACTCATGAGAGGATTTTTATTTCACACACAGCAGTAGCAGAAATGTTCTTAAATCTACTGTTTTATATTATTAAATTATATATTATTATATTATATTATATATTATTATATATTATTATATTATATTATATATTATTATATTATATATTATTATATTATATTATATACTATTATATTATATATTATTATATTATATATTATTATATTATATTATATACTATTATATTATATATTATTATATTATATTAAATTATATATTATTACATCATGTTTCCCATGTTAAAATCTCTACATTAATAACAGCAACAGTAAATCAGCATCATTCAGCTGCAGCAGGTGGATACATAAATCTCCAGCTCCAGGTAAAATGATTTCCCTCCCTGACCGACACAAACCGATCCACCTGGGATCAGCTCGGTCTCCGTGCCTTTCCCTCCCCTGATCCGTGAACTCAGATGACCCGACTCCATCAGAACCTCACGCTCTCCTACCTTTGACTCGAAAGTAGAAAAGCAGCGTGAGCAGCATCCCTCCTGCTGAGCGTCCACTGCTCCTTCATGCTCTGGTTCTCACATCAATCTCCTCATCCAGCAGATTTTCTTTTTTAAAATCTCTCTCCTCCCTCCTCTTCCTCGCCTCCGGCTGCTGCTCCTCCTCAGCTCCAGCTAAAACACCTCGGAGCGCTCAAACCTCCGTGAACATCCTCTAAATCTGAGACAACCTCATTCTGCCTCTCATCTGCACAGATTGTTCCTCTGAACATCAGAACCACACGACTGAGGGTTGAACTGAACTCAGGCTGCAGCTTCAGCTCCCCGACCAGCAGAGGGCGTAGGTGTCCCTGAATTCAGCAGCAGCATCTCTCCACATCACACCTTTTAACCCAAATATGAAGCTTGAGGACTATTTTTAGTGCTGCTGGAGCGCATGGTGGACACCTAACCCCGTCTCAAGATGCTATTAGAGCACTTTTCCAGAGCGGCGTGCTGCTATGCCTCACTTAAAGGCAGCATGTGACAGGTAGAGTCACGCTGTCCTATTTATCCTAAATTAGATGCTGATGGGAATATGGGGATAGAGCCACGACACACTTTGGATTACACGGGCGTGGAGTCGGATTTCAGGAGGAGGTGCAGAGAAACGTTTCCTGTGTCTGACGTCTGATTCTAACCAGTCTGTGGTGAACTACAGTCGCACTGATTCACTCATCTTTTGCTTAAATCTTTAATTTTCCATCCTTACTTGTTGTTGTTCGGGGTCACATGGAGCTGGTGCCTCCATCAGAACCAGCTCTGAGCCAACCAGAACCGTTCTACATGAATCAGAGCACGGCGACCTGATTGGTCCATTTTCACGCTGAAACAGTAAATGATTGAGTTTTTTACACAAACATGTTTACCTGATGGAGTTCATGATGCACAGAGAAGCAGCTCTAAGGTCTGTTTCTGGACTCCAGTTCTGCTATATTTGACGTTTCTGGTTAAACATTTATTAACAAGAATCAGAAAATCTGATCTAACTGAAACTACCAACCATGATCTATAATTACAGGACCTCCATGTCCATAAATACTGATCCAGACACACAAAAACAAAACTTTATGAGTGATGAAGGCCTCCGGTACCAGCAGCAGGTCTCTGTGCAGCAACACGGATGAAGAACCAAAGACAGGAGAGGTCATGTTTGCTGTTTTAGTGTGAAGATGAGCAGCCTTCAGCTCTGATCTATCCAGATCGTTTAATCAGGTCTGCTCTGGATAAATCAGACCTGATGAGAGGAAAAAACCTGAACATTTCATCCATTATTACAACCTGAATGCAAACTCCACACAGGAGTTGAACCAGCAACCGTCTCACAGGTAAAAAAGTGATATAAAGTGATTTAGATTCATATTTAAAACCCAATTCCTCCTTTCAGCACTGCTGGGTAAAAAACTGTTTAACAAAAGCACCTTTTAGGTGTCAGAGGCCAATAAAGGATTCCATCAGGGTCCATTAGAAACACGTAACCACGGCAACCACCAAACAGAGAGGAGCGGTGGTGAAGGACTGACCCGTAGGATCCAGGAGCTTTAATATGACTGCAGACGGTTAAATAATAAGACTTTGTTCAGTTTGGTGTCACACGGGTTGTTTACAGCCAGAGACGACCGCTGGGAGAGAAAAACACCGTTGGACCTGATAAGTGAACAGCTGGTGATAAAACCTGTGGGTTAAAACATCAAACCTCAGTGATGAACTACAAACAAAACATCTTTTAATGAGTCTTCTGTTATAAAGGACCAAGCAGCCAGAGGCTGCAGGTGGAGAAGAGCCTGCTGTCTGAATCAGGTCCGTTTTTCTCTATTGTTGCTTTTAAAATAAAGAAAGAAATAAAATCACAGGTAGAGATTCATCCAGTAAAAAGCTGCCTGAATGGCCTCAGTTCAGAGAAACAGAGTTTACATCTAACCAGTGAGACTTTAGCCAGGGCCGAAGGGTGCTGTCCCCATCGTCTATGAGCTGCACCTGTCAGAGCCAGAGGACTCCAAAGCTCTTTACACTACAGCGTATCATTCACCCATTCACACGCTGGTGGTGATGAGCTACATGTAGCTACAGCTGCCCTGGATAACACTGACAGAGGAGAGGATGCCGAGCACAGGTACCACCGGTCCCTCTGAACTTCAGACAGATTTATAGGAACGTCATATGGGTTTAGCCGACATCCCATAATGATTCCTTACTTTCTGCAGAGAGGTTCCTCACGGCTCCCTACATATATCTGGTGTTTGTTGGAGCTGGGATGCTGCAGAGATCCGACCGTACCAGAACTCTGGGCCCATTTGGACCGGTTCTGACGGTAACAAATCAATCAGAAAAACCATTAAAGCAGAAATCATCGATCTTCTTGTTCCAATAAAACGTTTAACGACGTCAGCCTCCTGTTACTGAACAGCATCCCTCATTACATCATCACAGCTCAGGATCGTCTGCAAGAGCAAAACAAGCATCGGACCGCCACCAGAACCCCGCCGGACCCACGGGGGGGACTGAAAGTGACACTAGAAACGTGACTCTGCTCACTGACGGGATTAAAGCACCACCATGAACCCCTGGGTCTGAGACGGCTCACACAGAACCCCCTCTGCAACAGCAGCATTTTCCACATTCCTCAACAGTGACAAGGAGCGGCTCCTCGCCGTTATCACAGCAACCTTCAAGACATTTTGACTTTATCAGCGTTTCCAGGAGCAGAGACTCCGGCAGACTCGGAGCTCGGACAGACAGAACCACTAAACACACTCAAGCCGTACGATTATATAAAGATGTTCTGCTGCTGGAGAAACAGGAGCTGGATTAAAAATAACACATTCCTTCTGCCCAGAGCGGGTATTGGCAGGAGTTACCTGCTGCTCTGTGAGGTGGAGTGATGGTCTGGGTTCACACAGGAACAAAGGTGAGTGACGGGAATTAAAAGGAGGTTCTAGAACAACAGGAAACTCTCTGAGCCTCTAAAATGACCCGGGATACCTGATAAACGACCCAAAACATTCCCATTATAAAGCCCTACAATGAGAAGTCTGGTTTGCCCCGCCCACTCGGCCAGGACATGAATATTAAATGAGCTGTGTGCTGATTGGCTAGTTTACCCGGATGGTTCTATGACTGCCTGCAGCTAGAAACGCTGGTCCGCATCATTAACCATCATGGTTCTGGTGCTCCTGGGGTGTGAAAACGGGTCAAAACATCAGATTAATCTAAACTAAAACTGTCGCCCATTTCTACAGAAATAGTCACATTTAACTGCTGCTAGCTTGTTGTTACTAACGGAGTCTGAGATGCTGCAGCTCTTTAAAAGAGTGGAGTCTACTCTGCATCATCGGTTTTCCTTACGTGTCGTAAACAAAAACAAATATCAAATGTGTAAAACAGCTTAAATTTCACAGTTCTGTTGGACTCAGAACAATCAACAAATCCACCTAAAACACACGGATATTTGATCAAAGTAGAACCCTTCCTGCTGATTCATCTCTGAACCTGGTGGAGCAGCAGCTCTGGGCTGTATCCATAGCTGGATTATTTAAGATTGCAGCACTTTTTCAGAATGCTTTCCCTTCAGACTACCACCCGAGAGCTGAAGGTGACCTGGTCAGCCATGAAGTTCACCCAGCAGAGAAGTGCAGACTACAACAAAAGCAGGAGAGAGCAGGGTGTTATTGAACAGCAAGGACACTGAGTGATGGGTGGGTGGGTGGGGGGCATAACGGACTAAGAAAGAGGAAATGCCTCAGGGGAGGACTCTGAAACGAGGTCAGTAAAACTCCAACCCCACCCGCGCTGATGTAGCAGCTCAGCGGAGCTCCAGCGTTGTTGTGTTTGTGCTCGCTGAAGAGTCGGCCCAGTGGGAGCTTTAAGAGACCGGCCCTTTTGTGGATTAGCCTCCTGAACATCTGTGCTCCGGGCTAGAAAACGCATTTCAGTTGCAGGACAAGCAGACGACTTCCCCTCCAGCTGCTCCACAGAAGGAGGTCAGCAGCAGCAGAGGTGGAGGAGACAGGCTGCAAAGATCCACTCAGGCCAGGAGCTTGGACTCATGGATGCCTATGAGTCCAGAAAATTCAGCTGGAGCTTCCCTAAAGGTCTGGTTCCCATAGAAACCGTATACGATCAGCCACATCTGAGTGTCACATACATGCTGAATATGACGTCCAGGAGAGGCTGGAGTTTGTGAGGAAGAGCCATAAACGTGTTTGACTGGGATGAGCTGGTTTTCATGTTGGAATGAGAGACTCACCAGTGACCATCCTAACACATGCTACCGCTGTGTAAAACCATTAATGGAGTACTGTTTACAGCACTGGTGAGTATTGGGGAGTACTGGTTAGTACTGTGGAGTACTGGTGAGGATTGGGGAGTACTGGTGAGCATTGGTGAGTATTGGGGAGTACTGGTGAGGATTGGTGAGTATTGGTGAGTATTGGGGAGTACTGGTGAGTATTGGGGAGTACTGGTGAGGATTGGGGAGTACTGGTGAGTATTGGGGAGTACTGGTGAGTATTGGGGAGTACTGGTGAGTATTGGGGCATATTGGTGAGGATTGGGGAGTATTGGGGAGGATTGGGGAGTACTGGTGAGTATTGGGGCATATTGGTGAGGATTGGGGAGTATTGGGGAGTACTGGTGAGGATTGGGGAGTACTGGTGAGGATTGGGGAGTACTGGTGAGTATTGGGGCATATTGGTGAGGATTGGGGAGTATTGGGGAGGATTGGGGAGTACTGTGAGTATTGGGCAGTACTGGTGAGTATTGGGGAGTACTGGTGAGGATTGGTGAGTATTGGGGAGTATTGGTGAGTATTGGGGAGTACTGGCGAGTATTGGGGAGTATTGGTGAGTATTGGGGAGTATTGGGGAGTACTGGTGAGGATTGGTAAGTACCGGTGAGTATTGGCGAGTACTAATGAGTACTGGTGAGTATTGGGGAGTACTGGTGAGGATTGGTGAGTATTGGGGAGTACCGGTGAGTATTGGGGAGTACTGGTGAGGATTGGTGAGTATTGGGGAGTACTGGTGAGGATTGGTGAGTATTGTGGAGTATTGGGCAGTACTGGTGAGTATTGGGGAGTACTGGTGAGGATTGGTGAGTATTGGGGAGTATTGGTGAGTATTGGGGAGTACTGGTGAGGATTGGTAAGTACCGGTGAGTATTGGTGAGTATTGGGGAGTACTGGTGAGGATTGGTGAGTATTGGGAAGTACTGGTGAGTATTGGGGAGTACTGGTGAGTATTGGGGAGTATTGGGGAGTACTGGTGAGTATTGGGGAGTACTGGTGAGGATTGGGGAGTACTGGTGAGGATTGGGGAGTACTGGTGAGGATTGGGGAGTACTGGTGAGTATTGGGGCGTATTGGTGAGGATTGGGGAGTATTGGGGAGTACTGGTGAGTATTGGTGAGTACTGGTGAGTATTGGTGAGTATTGGGGAGTACTGGTGAGTATTGGGGAGTACTGATGAGTATTGGGGAGTATTGGTGAGTATTGGGGAGTACTGGTGAGTATTGGAGAGTATTGGGGAGTACTGGTGATTATTGGGGAGTACTGGTGATTATTGGGGAGTACTGGTGAGTATTGGGGAGTATTGGTGAGTATTGGGGAGTACTGGTGAGGATTGGTGAGTATTGGTGAGTATTGGGGAGTACTGGTGAGTCTTGTGGAGTACTGGTGAGGATTGGTGAGTATTGGTGAGTATTGGGCAGTACTGGCGAGTATTGGGGAGTACTGGTGAGGATTGGTGAGTATTGGGGAGTATTGGGGAGTACTGGTGAGGATTGGTGAGTATTGGGAAGTACTGGTGAGTATTGGGGAGTACTGGTGAGGATTGGGGAGTATTGGGGAGTACTGGTGAGTATTGGGGAGTACTAGTGAGCATTGGTGAGTATTGGGGAGTACTGGTGAGTATTGGGGAGTACTGGTGAGGATTGGTAAGTACCGGTGAGTATTGGTGAGTACTAATGAGTATTGGTGAGTATTGGGGAGTACTGGTGAGAATTGGTGAGTATTGGGAAGTACTGGTGAGTATTGGGGAGTACTGGTGAGTATTGGGGAGTACTGGTGAGGATTGGGGAGTATTGGGGAGTACTGGTGAGTATTGGGGAGTACTAGTGAGCATTGGTGAGTATTGGGGAGTACTGGTGATTATTGGGGAGTACTTTGTGATTATTGGGGAGTACTGGTGAGTATTGGGGAGTACTGGTGAGTATTGGGGAGTACTGGTGAGCATTGGTGAGTATTGGAGAGTACTGGTGAGTATTGGGGAGTACTGGTGAGCATTGGGGAGTACTGGTGAGCATTGGTGAGTACTGGTGAGGATTGGTAAGTACCGGTGAGTATTGGTGAGTACTAATGAGTACTGGTGAGTATTGGTGAGTATTGGGGAGTACTGGTGAGTATTGGGGAGTATTGGGGAGTATTGGGGAGTACTGGTGAGTAATGGGGAGTACTGGTGAGTATTGGGGAGTACTGGTGAGCATTGGTGAGTATTGGGGAGTACTGGTGATTATTGGGGAGTACTGGTGATTATTGGGGAGTACTGGTAAGTATTGGGGAGTACTGGTGAGTATTGGGGAGTATTGGTGAGTATTGGGGAGTACTGGTGAGTATTGGTGAGTATTGGGGAGTACTGGTGAGTATTGGGGAGTACTGGTGAGCATTGGTGAGTATTGGGGAGTACTGGTGAGTATTGGGGAGTACTGGTGAGTATTGGGGAGTACTGGTGAGTATTGGGGAGTACTGGTGAGCATTGGTGAGTATTGGGGAGTACTGGTGAGTATTGGTGAGTATTGGGGAGTACTGGTGAGTATTGGGGAGTACTGGTGAGCATTGGTGAGTACTGCAGCTGAAGACTCATTTGTTCAGAGAGGCGTTTAACTCATCTGACTCAACGTTTTATTTGTTTTATCGTCTGTGTTTTATAGTTTTTATCTACACTAAGAGGCTGTTTGAGGTTTTTAGTCCTGGTGAAAACATTTGGGCTCAGATGTTGTTGGTTTGAATTTTACTTGATTTCTGGAGATCCTCTCAAGAACCCCAGCTTTGTGTTTTGAGACCCTTAGTAGGGTCATGACCCCACGTTTGGGAACCACGACTAGTTTGTCTGATTCCCAAACAGATGATCAAACATTTAACCTTTTCTCTGCTGTGGTCAGAAACACGGCTCTCGTTCTATTTTCCTCGGATCCTACATTTTTCCTGCCACTGAACAGCTGACCCATCAGGTGAGTCATGGAGGAAATAAACAAACATAAATCCAGCCACAGCCGAGCAGAAGTGCTGCTTTTATGAAAAAGGCTCCAGTTCTTAAAGCGCTAATCGGTTCTTTCCTGTGGATTTGGGAGAAAAGGGGTTTATCACAGAGGCCCTGGTTAGAGAACGTTCCAATCATCAGTCCTTAAGGAACAATGTCCTCATCCGGGGAGTGAGGTGACCTCGATTCAGTCCGGATAAGACAACTGCCGTCTTACTTAAAGGTTTACTTCTAACCCAGTTATTAAAAATAGGCTGAGAGGAAACCAGGACTGAAATAAGACGAACCACGGTGATTTATTCCCAAAACACGAGCGGGTCGGGCTTTCAGCGTTTGTGACACTTGACCCACCTGAAGACGGTCACGTCAGCAGTTTTTGTTACAGAAAGTCTGATCTGGTCATTATTCCAAACAGCTGATTTCTTGATTTTAAAAGATCGACGCTTCTGAGAGCTGAACTCAACCAACTAAAGTCTGATTACAGGTGTATGGAGGAGGAGCTTCTGTTGTTACCAGCCAGAGGAAAACATTCACGTTGTTTAACTCAATAACATCCTTCAGGTTTTATCTGGTGTCTCTGGGACTATCAGCTGTTTGGGTCACAGAGTCACAAACAGCAAAGATTGTTCTGTTTTTTAAATAAAATCACTGGAACCTCAGAACAGATAAAAAATCTACCTGATTAACTTTAGTTCCTGAACGCAGCCGGGTGGTGTGTTATTTCACAGGATCACACAGAATTTAAACATTTGACCAAATCGGCTAAAACTCCGTTTCTCCGTCTGGAGTGAAAAGCAGGACGCGCGCGTCCCTCCAGGAGGATGCTGGGACTTTATTTACATCCATCATTTTTAAATAACTATGTAAAAATATAACATCACAGAATCCCAGGAGCACTTCAACAAGGTAAATCATAAGTTTACTAAATAATTAAAACATGACTGACTCGATCAGTCTGAAGCTCCAATCGCTAAATTTTCCTTTTTTGTTAAGCAGCAATAAAAAAATCTGACATTTTTCTGGTCCCTGAACACACCACAGCAGTGATGACTGAGTGAGTAAAGAACATGAGCCTGTATGTAAAACTTCATCATACACCCAGTAGTAAAACAATGTCTGTGTTCATGAACTTGTGTTACAGCTGATTTAAACCAACATGGAGTCGATCTAACAGGAAAACTCTGATCCGGATCTGATCCCTGAGAACGTTTTACTCCAAATAAAGACCTGATGAATGGAATAATCTCCTATTATGAAAGAGGAAACTGTTGCGTTAGTAGTTAGGAGGTGATGTAGAGGTGTCATGCTAACGCTAACACCCCCCTAACACACACACACACACTCATGACTGAACCCAAACAGCACCTACAGCTCTGCAGGACTGTCTAGTGAGGAATCTATCCAGCGGTTCTGGAGTCGGAGCAAAGACTCCTGGGAAATCGGGGGCCGACTGGCTCATTCAGCCTTTAACTTTCAGGAGTCAGTGAAGAAGTGATGAGACTCTGAGGAGGAGCTGACAGCTGATGTACAGAGGAGGTGAACGGTTCCTACAGCTGATGTCTTAATCACGTCTCACTGAGTCCATGTGCTGCTCTGATCAACACATCTTAAAGCTACTACAGGTCCCTCCTGCTGAGACGACCTGAGAGCACGTTCTCCTGGACATGAAGGAACGCAGCAGCTCCCTAAAGCTCAACTCAGTTATTCACACGACTTCATTTAATAACAATAAAGTAAAGGAAGCAGTGGTTTAAGGAGGAATAAGCTGGTTTATTAAAAGCTGCTGGACTTTGGTTAAAAACAGAACCAACGATGTGAGCAGAGGGTCAGGGATGTTTTCTCTGCTTGATGCATGCCAACGATGTGACCCTTCTCTCACAGACTAACATCTGTTCCACCACCACCAGATGTGTCTTTCCACATGGTTGTTGAAGAGATGAGAAGCAGCTCGTTGCACCAGGTGGGTTAAATAACCTGTTGCCCATGCAGTGATGATCCACTAGGAGGCTCCTACCTGTTGGCTTAGTCAGATCCAGGTGGAGACTTGTTTTAGGCTGGGCGGTGTATTTGAGGCTTTAGAGGTGTAATGGTCCTACTGGTTATGTCTGTAGTATAACCAGTGCTAGTTGGGAACACCTGATTTAAATAACTGATCATAGGCCACAGCAGAGATGAACATGGGCTCTGGGAGAGTTGGAGCAGGGTGGACCTGCCTCAGCCACACTGGGTTAGTTTTCTACTCCTGAAGCTGCTGAGTGACATCATCACCACCTTCTGAGCACCAGAAACAGAGCAGGAGTATTTTTAGCTCCACCACCGTTTGCACCTCGGTCTCCGACAACAACCCAGTCAGGTTGAACGAACTCTCCTCAGAGGTTTAATGAGATCGTTAGATGGATGGGAGGATCAAACCCCTGGAGCCTCTCTGAAAAATCATGAGCCCAGAAACCAGGTGTCAGAACCGCCTTGTGTCATAATAAAGCCAACATCACCTGTCTGGGCTGCACACGCACGCACACTCATAATGCCTCCAGTTCTGCTGTGGCTTCATCTTATTCATCACTGAGAGCAGAGCATCATCATCTGTCTGTCTGTCTCTCTCTCTGTCTGTCTGTCTGTCTGTCTGCCTCTCTCTTTTATGTCTTTGCACCAGAAGACGAGCATAAAGCACCAGACTCGTCTCCTCATCAGCTGAGTCATTACTATCAGAGGCAGAGCATCCCTGAGAGGTGACAGAGCAGAACAAACTCCAGGTTTGGGTCAGGCTACTAGCTTTACCGTCTGATGAAACCAGATGGTATCAGGAAAGAGAAACACCTGGGGCCTCATTTATCAAACGTTGGTAGAAACGTTCCTATATTCCCTCCTATGGGTGAAATTTAGAATGTGTGTACGAACAGTCAACGTCCTGATTTATGAAACATGCGGTGGCCTCTCGTACGCATGTTCCTCCACAATCGTCTGATGATAAATCCCACCTGTGCGCATATAGGAGCTCGTGCCCGTGTATCGTCATTTACATACAGAAACGCCCTCAATTAACCATATTTGGTCACATTACGTCCTCAGGTCGGGAGGGGATTCCCTGGGTTCTTCCCGGAAAAAAAAGAAAAACTTTATTGACAGCGAGCTCGAAACACCGGACACTTGACAACGCATGTGTGATCGGGGAGCAGAGGAGGTTCTGGAGGTTGTTTTATTTGTAAAATAGAATCTGGACTGGAACCGGATCAGTGCTGCGCTCACGGAAGAGCCGTTCCCTCCGGAGAGCTCTCTGCTCTGATAAACCCTCCAATAATAATAATAAGGTTTAGAAACAATATTTTATATAGCGCATCTCACAAAAAAATCACGATGCGCTTCACAAGGACAAAATAATTTAATTAAATTACAACATAATAAATAAATAAATGAATAAATAAATGCAAAATGATTTAAAACATCATTAACATGGGAAGAGTAAACATTGTGATTACAAAATAGCACGAAATCAGCCGTTCTACAATGTCAGATTCTCGTGGGTCACGAGTGTTTTAGCACCAATAATGTGACTCAGCTGTTTTTCCACCAAAATATTTATTTATTGGGTAAAATAATTAGTGAATGAGGAACACGCGTGGATCACTGAGACCTTCAGAATGGCTGTTCCCTCGTTCTGCCACTAGATGATGTTCCTACGCATGGTCACAGCTGTTCTCATATTTAGGAACGTTTTCACACACAAGTACAAATTGGTAAATACCACACAATGCGTAAAATCGTTCCTACGCACGAAATACGCACAGATCTGTACGTAAGTACGGTTGATAAATGAGGCCCCCGGAATTCCTGCATCCAGGAAACCATGGACAAAGTCAGCTTAGATGAGTGTTTTATAATAAACCAATAAAAACCTCATCATGCTGTGATAGAGGCCAGTTTCTACAATCAAGGTGAAATCTATTTAAAACATCCTCTCACAGGAGGTGAAGCTTTTATTAGACACGCCAGAGCCAGGACACCTTTAAGCTGCAGACAAAAGTTTAAAACCCATTTCTGCTGATGTTGACGAGTCGTGGCGGCCATCTTTAATAACACCAAATCCAGATGTTAATCAGTGGTGGACGAACATATCCCGAGTTTTCTACGATTCGTTCAGTGGTTATTTTGATAAATTCAGCAACTAACAATATAGAAAGAATCAAGACTTTTGCACAGAGCTGCAAGTTTTTATGCTGCAATTTCAGCATAAAGTCAGTTTCTTCAGTTTGTGCACCAACGTCTTCTATAGTTGTCTCACACGTCTTACCCTTTATGACTCTTTATGGCTTGAGAAGCAGCTGAAAATGGTTGCAGAAGAGAAAATCTGTCGTGTAATTTTTTTATATTGTTCAAACGTGCAGAAACACGACATCGAATCCCCGTGACTCACCCCGTCTCTGATGTGTAGAGAGTTTTGGAAACTCCTTTAGGAGCGGCCAACAGTCGCAGCTCAGTGAGAAAAAATCATTTCTGTTTTTTATTAAAAAGAAAAAAGATGAAAATATTTTCTCTATGAAAGCTTAAGTATTATTTCCAGTATCTGGTTAAATTAAGGATTTATTAAGAATAAACTGATAAAAAAGCAGGAGAATAATCAGGTAGTCTCAGAAACAAAGGAAAAAAGCATTTTCACTGTTTTCTAATGTATAAAAATAACACTGGTTTCACTCATTCGTGACAACACGAGTAACGATGTTTAGCCTCTTGGTTTTAGTGAGACGATCACTAAAGCCATCACAGAGCATGGTTGTGTTAAAGGCAGAACAATGGAGCTCTGCTGTGCCACAGTCACCACTCCAGTCACAAGGCAGCCATTCAGGATGAAACCAAACCTTCCCAGCACTCCGCTTTTACTCTCCACACCAGTTTAAGTCAGGAGAATTAACCAGATATCGATTCTAAATTATCCTCACATCCAGCCCCTCCCAGTAGACGGGATGAGCTTCCACTCCCAGATCGATGCCGGAGCATCCCGGCAGCTCCAGCAGGAGGAGGGAGGACATGTGGGTGTGCTGCACTGCAGCAGGGACACGTTACAAAACCACCGCTGCTATTCCTGCAGCCACAGACGCTTGTTTAGGAGTCCAGAGGTGATCCGGGAGTTTCTGGGTGTGAACGTCCAGCTCACTCAGCCAGAGACAACAGCTGGAGTATGACATCATCGTCCCTCCTAAACCAGCAGCTGAGTAATTAGTGCAGGTGAAGGGAACGATGTGGGAAAACTCCTGGAAGACGTCGTCTGCTGCTTTATGAGATTATGATGCATTAAATCAAAGCGGTTGGACCCTCTGCACAGATCTGGTTTATTAAAGGAAAATTCTGATGTAATAATGAGAAAATAAAAATAAAAACTCTGGGACGACATGAAATAAAAAAAATTACCAAAATCAAAGCTCCAAAGTTGTTTCTAATTTCTAATATTTGAACCCAAAAAGCCACAAAAACAGAAAAACTTGACTTGTTGAATCAGAAAAAGTAAAACTGAATCGTTGATATTGATGATGTCATCATTTAGCAGCTTTCTCTAAACGTTTGCAGTAAAAACAGAAGTCATGTGATCCAAAGCGAGTGTTTATCACTCACGGCTACACTTACTGACAGAATATGCTGAGATTATTATTACCAAGAGTGAGTCGTGACACCGGTCATGGATCAGGTCATCTGAAAGGATATTTATATATAAAAACAGTGATGGGAACCCTTTAAACTCGAGACAGGCCTGAATATCAGTATAATAGCACTTCTGCTTTCCTTGGCAGCATTAAAAACAAATCCAGATTTTTCGCTCCATTTGTTAAACTGATTCAGACACAAAGGCTCTGTAACTGAAACGGATTCATGTCCTCCAAAAGCTGAAGCCAGTCACACTTGCTGGGATGTTGGTGCCTAGTTGACACTTAAAATGGTCAGAAAATGAGCTGATTTTCATTCAGAATGACAGATCTGCTGCATCACACTTGTGTTTAACATGTGATGCAGCTGCAAAAACGCTGCCAGTCGTGTGAGAATCAGCCAAATGTTCTTGCAGCTTTAATCACAGTTTGGTTGCAGTTTGTCTTCATTTTGTTTGCAGTCTGGTCGCTAACGTCTCCTAGAGTCGCCTCACGTTTCCTCAAGGGTCACAGAAACTGATCAGGAAAGGTTTCCAGAAGCTCGCCGTAACCCAGAGATGCTTCACAGATTATTTATCCTGCATGTTTGTCCTAAATGTTCCTGCAGCACAAGAGACCAAATGAAAATCTGCTTCCCAGTGAGACTCTGGTCTCCGCTTTATGGTGTAAAACCTTCATGAGAGTGCCACACCTGCTCTGGGACCAGGCTTTAGGTGAGACAATGAATGAAAACATAATAATTCTCTGTGTTTTGTGAACTGGTGAATAAAAAACACTACAGAAGTAACGTGTGTTTGAAGGGTGACGTATCAGTTTAGTGTGTTTAAAACCAGTAGAGGACAGATAAACAGCATCTGAGCGCGGCCGGCGTGTGTCCACCCCTCTGAGCTCATGAGCTAAGCTCTGGCAGCTGGAGTCACACCAGTAACCGACACAAACCAGCAGCAGATCAGGAAACCACAGAAGCTGCTCTCAAGCCAAATCAACGCGTTACAGGTCAAAGAGAGGCACGAAATCTGTCCAGTTTAGGGCTGTGTAAGCATATTTAGTCTGCAAACTTATGGAAAATCACTAAAATAATTAATCAATGAGCCGATTTAAACACAGTCACTCAAATGACTAAATAAATACGACATAAAGGAGTTCCCTCTGTCCCTCTGAACATCGGTAAAAGCAACAGAAACGGTTCAAGAGATGAATATCTGTCTGCAGGAACAGAAATATGCTTAACCTACATCTAAAACAAGAGGCACATTAATAACAGTAATAATAAAAATGGAAACAGTCTGGGTTTATACTGGTGGCTCACATCCAGCCCACAAACACAAAGATCAGAAAAGTGTCCAATAATGCAGCCGAGAGGAAACAAAGGATCAAGACGTCCATCTCACCACGAGAGACAAGTTCAGCGTTCTTTCTGAGAGAAACAGGATGGAACCAGAGACCAGACGGCTTTAAAGGAGCGGGCTGCAAGTGGCTGCTTTGGGATGGGGGAGGAGCCAATGAGGACAGAGAGGACGACATGATTTCATGTCTCCAAAACCACTAAAGCAGCTAGATTCACCACAGGAGGCGTTTTTCATAAAGAGTCACTAGAGGCGGTTCAACAGAGAACGTCTGGGCTAGTAGAAGCTAACCGTTAGCATTAGCATCCAGGGAACAGCAGAGAATGTCTGGGCTAGTAGAAGCTAACCGTTAGCATTAGCATCCAGGGAACAGCAGAGAACGTCTGGGCTAGTAGAAGCTAACCGTTAGCATTAGCATCCAGGGAACAGCAGAGAACGTCTGGGCTAATAGAAGCTAACCGTTAGCATTAGCAACTCCACCACACAGCAGAACTCCTCCAGGCTTGTGTTATTGGTGGAGATAAAACTTCAACGTTGCAGAGCAAACAGAGTCAGTGGTAGAGTCGTGCTGCTGTTAGCCAATCAGAGGAGAGATGTCCACATATATGGAAGACTCCACATCCTGCCGTCTGAAGCTCAGCTGTGATGGGGCTCACTTCCTACTAGAGACCACTGCAGATGTACTGATTAGATGAATGTTCAACATCTTTAAAATCTCCATCCAAGGATTTAAGAAAATACATGAAAACAGTAAAATCAGAGATGAAATAATGATTTTAAATCATAGCCTGGTTTAGATGCTTCTGTCACACGTTGCTCTTTACTCTCACCACCAGAGGAAAGTACCAGGCATCGACCCGTCAGAACCGGCTCTGGTGCTGGACGGGCCGACAAACAGAAGAATAAGTGAACATCGACGTGACTCTAAGTGGAAAAAACTAAAAGTAGCAGCATGAGGTGGACAAAGCCATAACAGCGATCAATAGATTTTAGGATGGATTTTCTCTCAGAGTTATTGTTTCAGAATGCTGGCAGCTGTGATGGATGCAGGTCTGTAACGTCACAGAGGAACCCACTGGGCTGTGTGTGTGGCTCTCAGCAGGAAAACCGGTGAATAAATCTTTACTCTGGGTGTGTTTTCACCCTCAACACGGCGATTATGACAACATTACATAACAGCCGTGTGCTGAGCCCGTCTCATGTTCTGTGTGCAGCAGTAATCTGATGTGACCCTTCTGCTGCTCTAATACACCATTAACCCTGATTGATGCCCCTCAGAGGGCTCGTTCAATTATTCAAAATAAATTCAGCCCCAGAGGACAAGAGACTTTCATATCTGAAAAGGGTTAAAACACCTAAAGACCTGAATTAGAGCTGCATAATATTACAAATATCAACTGTGATCCAACTGTTGAATATTGATGATAAAGAAGTTGAAGTAAACTCAGACGTAGTCACATCTCCATGTGCTGTAGGAGAGGGAAATGGAAGTCCATCTGACTGACAAATAAAAATAATAATAACTGAAAAAAAATACTTTGCACCTATTTCAAAATAAAAAAGGAGCAGGAAGAAGCCTAAACTTATTTAAGCCCACCCCTTTTCTAACAATCAGTTCAATTACTAAATGTAACTAACACCAAAATCACTTTTTGCTAAACTGTTTCAGTTATTTAGCTTGTGATGTTAGTCTGTGAGCAAAATCAAAATAATACAAAATCAGAATTGCAGCATCTTTGCATCTCAGCTATCTTTTACCACCCTTTCTAAAAAGAAATAATAATAATAATAAAAAAAAATCTGAACATTGTAACCTCATCAGTTTTTAGTCAACATACACTCTCAGAGAAACAGTCAAACTTTACTGTTTTGACTTAACAAATAGTTTTTAAACCTTTTTTTAAATATAAAAAGTGAACGACTGCTTTATCTCCTCACTACAGCTATTCCACACATGGATCCCTTTAACTGATGTGCATTTATTTTTAATGTTTGTTCTGACTTTTGGCTTTTTAAACAGACCTCTTTCTTAATTGATCGTTTGTTTCTTTGATTTCAAACAATTTCTGTAAACACCTTGGAAGGAGTTCATTATGAGCTTTAAACATTGTCAAAATTGTCCTGAGTTCTACTAAGTCATGGAATTTTAAAGCGTGCCATTTAATAAAAATTTCATTAGTTGGATGATAATAGTCTGATCCATTTATGACTCGTATGGCTTTCTTCTGAAGCATATAGATGGATTTTAAGTTGGTTTTATAAGAGTTTCCCCAGATCTCCACACAGTAAGCAATGTAAGGAAGTATTAAGCTACAATATAGCATGTAAAGTGAATTTTTATTTAAGCAATATTTTAGGTTACGTAATATTGATATTGATTTAGAAATTTTAGCTTTTACATTGGCAATGTGAGCCTTCCACTGCAATTTATAATCTATTGTCACCCCTAAGTATTTAATTTCATTCACTCTTTCTAAGTTAATATTGTTTATCATAAGTGTGACATCATTGTTTATTTGCCTGTTACTAAATATGACCAGTTTTGTTTTGTCATAATTAAGTGATCATTTATTTTTGTCAAACCAGTTTTTAAACTCTCTTAGTTCTCCTTCCATTGTATGCAGAAGTGTTTCCAAACTTTTCCCTGAACAATATATTGTAGTGTCATCAGCAAATAAAGTCAATTTTAATGTTGAAGACACACTACATATATCATTTATATAAAGTAAAAACAGTTTAGGACCCAACACTGACCCTTGAGGTACTCCACAGGTTAGCTTCAGTAGATCAGAATTCACATTATTCATCTGTACAAACTGATATCTTTGATCAAGGTAACTTTTTATCCAGGATTGTGCTAATCCTCTAATTCCATATGTTTCTAACTTTTTCAACATTAATTTGTGATTTATGGTATCAAATGCTTTTTTAAAGTCAATAAACACTCCCGCAGTATACACTTTTTTATCAACTGCATTTGCTATGTCTTCCACTAGTTGCATTACAGCCAGCGAGGTTGATCTTTTAGCTCTAAAGCCGTATTGGAAGTCAGTTAGTAATGAATGTTTTTCTAGAAAGTTATCCATTTGTTTCAAAAACAGTTCCTGTAAAATTTTTGAAAACTGAGGGAGAATTGAGATTGGTATACACTTTTAATCTGAAGTTTAGGTTTATTCAAATGTTTCTACTTGTTTTGCTGATGAGGCGTCGCCTTCTGCTCCCCGTGAGGCGAAAAATATCAAACCGGTTGGATTTTCGCCTCAGCGTCTCGTGAGGCAGAAAACTCCATGAAAATTAGACGCACACAGCGAGGAATCTGCTGAGCAAACGACTGACCGTTAGTCATAAGTTACAAATTTATTTAGAAAGGATTGATGAGAGAAAAATAAAGCCATGGGTGAGTTACACCTTTACCGTCAGAACATGTGCACACGTCCCTACAACGTCCCTACAGGTGAATATGAACAGGTGTGCTGAATAGCAGGAGTAGTGAAACACAAACGTGTACCTTTAGCTATAGTGAACCAGATGCATCCTGACCATACGGACACGGTCGCTATTTAAACAAAAGCATGAAACACGCTACAGTCTTAAATCACAAACAGTAGCTGAGATTAGCCCTCGTTAAGATGGAGGTGATAAATTAATGATGTCATAAAGGCTTAGCTCAGCTCCTGCTGCTCCTGCAGAGGAACAGTTTGTTGTGCCGACACATAAGAGCTTTATTAATGAGTACAGTATGAGTAAAGGGTGTGTGTGAGTGTATAAGTGTGTGTGTGTGTGTGTGTGTGTGTGTGTGAGAGAGTGTATAAGTGTGCATGTGTGTGTATAAGTGTGTGTGTGTGTGAGAGAGTGTATATATGTGTGCGTGTGTGTGAGTGTACCGTATTTTCCGCACCATAAGGCGCATTTAAAAACCTTTGATCGTCCCCTTAAAGGAGTCAGCACCTGAAATCTTCACTTTTCCACTTGAAAAAATGTCTATAATGGCTTCCTAATGATGTTTCACTGGCTGAGAAGCCGATATTTAACATTGACGCGTTTGTTTAATCTTGCCTTCTTCAACCAGCTCACATGCACCCCACGAGCACGCGCACTCCAACACCAGAACTTGAGCTCTGGCCTATATGTCGACACAAAGGCAGAATATAAACAAATATGAACCAGCAGAGAACAAACCAGCACAACAAAGCTCATTTCATAACGTGAAACGCATAAATTATGTCTTACCGTTGACGACTCATGTTATAATCCGTGTTACGGGAGACAAAACTCCGATCGGTTTGTGTATTCCATCTTCACAACAGCATAAGAGCCGATGCCTGGCTGTTAGCTTGCTTTGTCCCAACTCAACAACAAGCGAGGGCGCCATTACGCACGAGGCGAGGCTCGGGCTCGTACATACACGGTTGGATCCCGTAGGTCACTGCCAGGTCGGGTTCAGTTATAACTTTTGTTGTTTTGGAGCGAGACGCTGAAGCTGCTTCCTGCTTCCCTCCACTAATCAACGCGCTCCTCAGTCCCGCGCGCGTCCGACACAGCCGAAATCGCGTGTGATCTCGCGAGAAAATATGCCCTTCACAATAAAGGATTAAACAATCACATTTTTTATTTATTTTTCCAATACAATTTAGTTTAACGGTCTAAAAGACTATAATAGGATGTAGATATCCACGATATCATAGGTGATGACCCCTTTAACCGGCAGTGCGCCTTTTATACAGACGTAAGTGAGGCCAGCCACACCTGCGTCCGCAGGCAAACAAAGAGCCGGCCCGTAGCACCGCCCACCCTCATCAAATAAAAGGTGTGGCACTACTCCACGCAGGTATACCGGTGAACCGGTTGTTCAAAGCGAAAGTCCGAGCAGCGTGGGAGCGCTGGATGACTGATGGCGAACACACGTTCACCAAGACGGGCAGGCAGCGCCAATCGACTTATGCCACCATCTGTGAGTGGATCGCTGATGCCTGGGCCAACGTTTCCATCCAGACTGTTGTTCGAGCTTTCACCAAGGCCGGGATCACAACGGGAGAGCCGAGCAACGACAGTGACATTGACTCTGACGGCGATGAGCCGGGCGCGTCGGAGCCGAGCACGCTGGGTTCAGTGCTGGGTCAGCTCTTCATGTCAGACACGGAGGACGAGGATTTTGAGGGATTTATGGACGACGAATGAAAAAAAATGTGAGTAAAAATAAAGTTTGATTTTTGATTTAACTCCTTTGTTTGGCTTATTGCAGGGGTTCCCAACATGTTTTCTTTGAGGACCCCCTTTCTCGTGTCCAAGATAAGCCAGGACCCAAACCCAACTCCTACACGCATAAACACATTAAATGTGATCATTTACAAACTTTCTACAGACATACTGAGTTATAACCTTTATATGGAGTTCTGATTATACTGTAGGGTGTTATTGGGATTTTATAAATGAAATTTTTACAAATAAAATCTTGTTAACCTCACAACTTCAGCAAAGACAAAAATTTGGGGAACCCCTGCAATCTTGTGGGGACCCCCTTGGGGGTCCCGACCCCCAATTTGGGAACCCCTGGCTTATTGTACCAATTGCTGGGTGCGCCCTATAATCAGGTGAGCCTTATGGTGCGGAAAATACGGTATATATGTGTGTGAGAGTGTATATGTGTGTGTGCGTGTTTGTGTGTGAATGCGTGTGTGTGTGTGTGTGTGTGTGTGTGTGTGTGTGTGTGTGTGTGTGTGTGTGTGTGTGAAACAGCAAAGAGAAGAACTAAAAGAATTCAAATGTAAAAGCGTGAGTGACCCGTCTGCCACCAGGGCCTGGATCAAAAAGCCACCTGTTCCCCTGAAAAGAAAAGCTCGACTCAATGAGTTCAGGGACTCTGAAAGAAGAACTCATGATCAAGAGGGGTGATGAGAGGTGTGTGTTTTAAGTTCAAGGTTCCTCTGAGTGTCCATCTGGGATCTTTATAATTCATTTTCACAGCCAGAATGACTTTTCTCCATCTTCTCCCACTCTGGAGACTCTGAGAACGTCCATCTGCTGTGCTGCTGGACGACAGCTTCAGCCTCTTTTAGTAGATCTGGTGATTTTCACCAACACTCAGACAGAATTATACCAACGGACCAAGAATGTTCACTCTGTCCTCCAATTTATTTATAGAGACTAAAACTCAGTTATCTTCCTTTTGAAGCTGCTGTTAGCAGAAATAACCCATCACATGTATAAACAGTGATGCTGGTAGAAACTGCTAGTGGAATATTTAGAGGTAAAATGGGACTAGATGTTGGTCAGATGGATATTCAGACCTAAAACCCTTTAGCTTGATCAAGTCGTCTCCGTGCAGCAGTTATTCTGCCGTGTCGTTGAGGTAAATAAGTCCCGAATGACAGAAGCAATCAGATTATTTTCTCCGAGTCGAAGCATCCCAGGGATTACATCAGTGGCTGCAGCCTAAAGCCAGTAATGAGAACGCTGAAGTTAGATTTTTGGACGCTAGGTCCCCTCCCTGGATCTCGGTCGGGATGAGTTTATGTTCGGATTTCCTGTCAGGAGCCGCAGCGAAGCATCGAGTCTTCAGATCTCGATCAGCTCTGAGGTCTTCATGGGATTTTTCTGCTGCTTTAAGGTGATTTGTGTAAAAGTTTTAATTCAATAAGACAAAATTCTGTGAGTTTCTGTCCTTCAGGACTCATGAGCTAACGGCTAAACGTAGCAAAGACGTCTTACAACATCTCCTAAATGATCATTTAAATAAATATCAGCTGCATGGTGGCACTGATCCCTTCCAGCAAGAAGGTTGCAGGTTTAAAACCCGACTTCAGCTTGCATGTTCTCCCCATGCATGTGTAGGTTTTCTCTGGGTACAGAGAACAGAGGCTAGCCGTCTATGAAAGGGAAATATTTACACAAAAACACAATGAAACGTCTAAAAATACAGATTTTAGACCCTCATTGATATCTAAGTGTTGTGGATCTGAAACCCAGCAGCACAGGATGGATTTATGGTTTTATCTCCATGAACATAAAGTCTTAGCAAGCCTTAAAGATGAAAACCAAAGTGATTAGTCTCTGAAGGCCGGTACGGCTGTGTCCTTTTAAAAACTGGAACGTTATCTGATGTGACCAGGATGAAAAGAGCCTCTCACTTGCTTGATTGTGCTGCTGGCGAGGACGCCGTCCAGCGATGATATGAGGCCGTTTCCAACAGCTCAGCTTCAAGGTTAAGCAATAAGTAACACGAGTGTGACGAAGACAAATGGGAGGCTTTAGGTTTGGGCCTCGGCGGTTAGATTTACTCCTCAGCTTCTCTTGGATGGCTGACAAGATACTGAAATGTTTGGTCTCTAATGGAAGCGGAGCAGAACCAAGCAGGAGGACATTAGAATAACCAAACAGAACAAGCTTAGCTGGGTTTACAGTCTGATGGTTTCCAGTTAACCAGTCGGACTGGAGCTGTACGGTGTGGTTCCCTCGGGCTGGCAGTGGTGAACAGTGATGTCCACTAACAGGAGGAAATGGGAGCAGATGTATTATTGTGTTGGATTGCATATCAATGACTGCACTGCAGACTGAGCTTCATCCATTAAGGACTAATAATAGTTCGGAGTCCAGTCAGCTAAAATGACACAGAGTGAAAACACCCAACGCTTCGTTTCCGGCTCGTCAGAAACGTCTCAACAGGCTGAATGAGTCCGATTACACCGAGCACAAACGCTGAAGGCAAAGCCCAGTGTGAGACGTTTCACTCAAACTGGGAGAGAGAGAGAGAGAGAGAGAGAGAGAGAGAGAGAGAGAGAGAGAGAGAGAGAGAGAGAGAGAGAGAGAGAGAGAGAGAGAGAGAGAGAGAGAGAGAGAGAGAGAGAGAGAGAGAGACAGAGACAGAGAGAGAGAGACAAGGTCAGGTGGTGTTATCACCATGAGCAGGAGGGACGAGCTACAGCCTCCAGTACCAAAACAAAACGGGGGGGGGGGGGGGGGTGCTGTAGAGATGAGGTCCAGGTGGGCGAGTCAGGAGTGTCTCACACTTTATTTTCATTCCATAATTTCTTTGTAAAGACGTCTGAACTTGTTGAACACAGATCAAGCTGGAGCTACGGACCTGCGTCAGTACAAGGTTAAACACTCAGGTCCACCTGTCCAGGTAAGCAGAAACATCTAATCAGACATTTATGTACTGCAATCGTTTATGAAGGTTTACAAATCGATTTTGAATCAGCACGTGTCACATGGTGATGCATCGATTAAATGGTGAATCAGAACACCCCTAGTTCTCATCATGGATGGAGCTGATGCTGTCATGTCAGGATGGACCAGAGCCTCTGAGGACCAGAGCCTCTGAGGACCAGAGCCTCTGAGGACCAGAGCCTCTGAGGACCAGAGCCTCTGAGGACCAGAGCCGCTGAGGACCAGAGCCTCTGAGGACCAGAGCCTCTGAGGACCAGAGCCTCTGAGGACCAGAGCCGCTGAGGACCAGAGCCTCTGAGGACCAGACCCTCTGAGGACCAGAGCCTCTGAGGACCAGAGCCTCTGAGGACCAGAGCCTCTGAGGACCAGAACCTCTGAGGACCAGAGCCTCTGAGGACCAGAGCCTCTGAGGACCAGAACCTCTGAGGACCAGAGCCTCTGAGGACCAGAGCCTCTGAGGACCAGAGCCTCTGAGGACCAGACCCTCTGAGAGACACCTTGATGCAGGGGTCCTCAAATAAATTTGTTCAAGGGCCAGAGTTTTTTCCAGCGGACATCGTGAGGGCCAGATGCTCTTCTAAAATGAAGTTCAGTTATTACTGTATCATAATTTTTGAATTATTTAATATATCAATTTTCCATCCAAATTTATGTTTTTATTTCAGCGTTTAGTTTCCCATAAAATGACAATGGGGGGCCGGGTGGAAAGGTCCGGCGGGCCGGATGTGGCCCGTGGGCCACCATTTGCAGTTCACTACCTTGATGGATCCATTAAACCAAGAATTATGGTGGTTCTGAAGACTGAAGGGGGTCCAACCCGGTACTGGCAATGTGGACGTATGGATTTAATGACTCAGCTGATGGTGCAGGTTGTGGTTTGTGACCCTAATGGCTGTAAAGCCCTAGGCTCTTAGCTCCTAGCAACAAGCTCCTGCAGCTTCTGGATCTGCAGGACTTCCATTTGACTTTAGAGAAGCAGAACATAAGCAGCCTTAGAGGAGATGCACTTAGCATGAAGACAGTCTGGCTGAGCTAAGGGGATGAAACGGAGGTGCAATTTAGTCAAATGATGAGTCTAAAGGCTAAACGTGCTAAATGCTACAAAGACTCAGCCACAGCTACCAGTAAAAGACCAGACTGTTGTTGGTTTTTATTTTAAACCCACTCTGATCCTTTAACACAGAGCTGACTCATTAGAGGAGTAACGATAAAAAGTGTTATTGTCTAAGCTAAGCCCAACCTCAGATAACCCTGATGACATCACCAGAGCTATGTTCTCAGATGGGATAAAAGCTCCTCCAGCAGCTCTGGAGACACCGCTGACCAAACCAGGAAAGGCTAATTCATGCCCTACATCCTGTCTAGTGGAGCTCTAATGAGGCAGCGTGTCTCCAGAAGATCTGGAAAAAGGGGCTTTGGGTTTTTCTGCTGGTTGCCTCATCAGCAGACAGAAACACCACTAAGTGAGAAATCCCCTGGAAGGTCTCCAGACACACGCTCAGAAATGTGGACGTTTGTGTATCGTGACCAACTGAAACCAGGAACAGTCAGATTTACATCTCATGGATGCTACACCAGAAGGTTTGTGAAGGTCGATCTTTGGTTAAAGCTTCTGCCTTCTGCCTGTTCGAGGGCACAAACACATTCTCCTCACCATCAGCTCGTGGAATAAGGTTTAAACTGTCATCAGGTGAGGAGAACAAGTGGAGCGATGCTCTGATGAGCAGTCGGTGTGCATCACAGCCATGAGCTCAGGTCCGTCGCGGCCCGAATCGGACACCACAACAACAATACAGCCACATATGTTCACCAGCAACACGTCACGCCGGCTGGCAGGTGCAGCTCCTGCCAAACGGACCGACTCCCAAAGCTAAAGCAGCCAGGCTAACGCGGCTAGCAGGTTTCACAGGCAGAGTCTCCGCCTCCATCATGAGGCATGACGAGACGTGAATCAATCAGACATCGCCGAAGAAGATCCAGACCTGGATCTTCACACACAGAAACCAGATCCAGGAGGAAGCCATTGTCTCTGGTTTAGGAGCAGTCAAAGACAGACCGATGGAGAGGGTGGGAGGATGGAACGATGGAATGACGGATAGATATCAGACAGAGAGCTCACCGGGTCGCCTTCTTCCTTTTTCTCCACCTCTATCAGCACATAATCCAGGCTAAGAGTGTGTGTGTGTGTGGCGAGCCGGCCCCGGTACACACCGCTACATCCCCTCCCTCCCTCTCTCTCCCTCTCTCTCTCCTCCCTGAGATTTATTTCATTATTTCCTTTCTCTCTCCGCCTCGCTCGCCCTTCCCTCCCTCCCTCTAACTCACAGCTGATAGAGTCGTATTCCTGTTCTCCAGGGTCCTAATCCTCCTGATTTTAGCAGAACTGATGTTTATAAATAAATAAATAAATAAATAAATAAAGGTACAGCGCCGCCCCTCCGTCTTTTACTTTCACAGCGTTTGTTTCTTTTTTTGTGCATCGCAGCAGAGACACAGGCTCCTCCCCAGAGAGGCAGCGGTGCCACACAGCTGAGAGGAAGAGAGGGGGATGCTGGGAAAAAGCAGTGGCAGTGAGGAGGAGGAGGGCGGGGCTTGTTGGTGATGGGGAATCCGGTGCTTGGCAGGCCGGCCGGGCTGATCATCCTGGATTTTAACATTTCCACCTCCTCCCGCCCTCCATCGTTATCTCCACACAGAGGGGGTCTGTTCACACACACACACACACACACACACACTCACACACACACGCACACACGCACACACACACAGTCTGAAATCAGCAGCTTTCATACCTCTCTCTCTCTCTCTCTCTCTCTCTCTCTCGCTCCATTTTTATAAAAGGAGTAAACCTTAACTGTTGCTATAGGTTTTTGTGTTTTATGTTAAAAAAAACAGACAAAAAGAAAACAAGAGTTCAAATGAACAAAAATGTCCGTCATGATGCAGGAGGGTTACGTGAGGTACATGAAGGATTTCTAGAGCTTCAGGAGGTTACATTCAGCTACATCCAGGGATTCTGGGCCCGATGAACAAATATTATATATAATTATGAATATTTTATATTAATCTAATTATAATGAAAAATAAAATGGGCCCACTGTCCATCATGGGCTGTTAGAATCATCCAAACGTTCCTCCATTATGGTTCCTCTGCAGATTTTAGATTAGAGCCACTTGAACTTATTCCAGTACTCATCTCAGTCTTTTCATTCCCAACAATTCATCTAAACAAACCCAACGTTCATGATTTCTTCACTGAAAATGTCTTAAAGCAGCACAGAAGTGACTCAAAGACGCGTCTGTGATTTTAATCCTAAAGACGTTGAGCTGTGTGTTCTGAATGAATAACAGCGGCAGCAGAACAAGTAAAACACATTAGGTTGATGCTGGTGCTGAACTCTGACTGATCACTGAAGAAAGCTCTTCACAGATGATCCATCATTCATTCACACTCTGCTGGTGAGGGTGAGCTGCCCTGGGCCCCTCTGACCACCAACAGGCAAGTTAAGTGAAGTGTCTTGCTCAAGGACACAACAGCAGAATTCCCAGGAAGGAGCTGGAATTGAACCAGCAACTGTCCAATTACAGGACAAACTGCTCTACCAGCTCAGCTGCTGCTACATATTTTCCTCCAAACTTTTACAAGCATTAAGGTACATTTACAGTATTTTATGGTTTCTGGTAACAAAAACATTTTTTTTCTCATAAGAAAATAAAACCATCTTCTCTGTCGTCTCAAATCCACATCAAACGCCTTAAAGCCTCAGATGGAGCATCAGCATTAGTACCTTCAGCAGAAACCTGCAGGTCCAGCCAACAGGACTGTTCCTCTTCAGGACTCTGGTCATGTTTTCACAGGTCAGGCTGCAGCTAGAGCTAGCCTTGAAAACAAAGCCGGCCTGTAAAAGAAGGAGAAACAATGTCTCCCTCCATCCTTTCTGTCCTCACCTCCTCGTTCAGCTGATGAACATCAACAGTAACCGGTCGAGTTTATAAAGCTGTGATTATCGCCGTCACACAAAGAACAACAATCTAACCTCTGCAGGTGTGTCTCTGACCCGCCTACAGCAGGTCCAGGAGTTTGTCCTCAGACCAAAAACACACATGTCCTCCCAGGAGTGAGGTCTAAAAAGCTGCTGCCACAGCAAACATCAGCGTGTTGGTGTGGTGGTGATGAGCATCAAATGAGGACACGCCTCTAAGCTTCTCACAACATCAACATAACAGAAACATTCTGCTCATCAGTAAACATCACCAACCAGGTGGATCCAGAGGTTTCTGCTCTGCTTAGCTCCAGTCACCTAGCCTGGCAAGCCATCCTATATATGTGAATATATAGTCTGGCCACGAACCATTGACGGCTCTCAGTCGTGAGGCGGGATCTACGGTTGTCTTTCAAAATGTCAGCACGCAATTGGATAACGCTAGGACCAATCAGAGTAACGAACAACGTGACGTAATCACAGCGACGGAAAAGCGGGACACAGTAATGGCGTCTAACATCAATGATTTCTGTCGTTTTTGTATAAAAACATGTGAATATCAGGTGTACTGGGACATTGCACTACTTTGTTTGATAAAAATAAGAAGCCGCTAAGTATATCAGACAGACTTACGCACGTTGGAGTCTAAATAATCCAATGTTGATGACAAAGCCGTTTCAAACGAACGTGTTTTCCGAGTTGCCGCCATGTTGCTTGGGTTCGCGGCCGCAGCGCTGACATCATCGGCTACTCCCGCTCTGTGATTGGCCCAAAATATAGAGCGCTGTGATTGGCCCAACCAAAACTATAGCGAGCTGTGATTGGACAGCCACAGGCAGCGAGGGTTCCTATGAAGCGTGCCTAGACCAAACTCTGCAAAGCAAGAATTTGGTCTAGTTCACTAGGCTACCAGTCACCATCATTCTGTCTCCATTAAAGTTCACAGAAACTAAAAGGTTCCAGCTGGAGGGAGAAATCCCACCCTGGAGCTCCTTGGGATGAACCGCCACAATTTACAAAAACTAAACCACATTTTTTGATAAGCAAGCTGCCATGAAATTGGATGAACACGTTTATGTCCCTCCAGAACCGGAGCTTTAATCACCGTGTGTCCTTCTGCTCCTGCCAGTCGGTTTATTGTGTCGTGTCAAAGAGGAATCCTGAGTCGTTTACGTTTGACTATTATTCTCATCCTGCTTCAGCCTAACCCTAACCCTCGGAGGTTCTGAGGTTTGTTTGTTTGTCTCAGCTTCAGACAGAAAAACTTAACCCAAGTTAGAAATAGGTCTCAAGTCTGGAAGGAGGCGAGTAAAACTTAAAACTAAAGAAGGAGCAACAACATCCTACCTAGACTATGATGTGAAAAGATGTATAGTTACAACTGATGCATGAATGTACAACACAAAAGCAAAACCACCGTAAAGCAGAGTGTCTGAAACAGGATCAAACATCAGCTCTGAGGTCAGATCCTGATGTTTTCATTTAGTCTCGTTTTTATTTACTTTTCCTTTATGTTTAAATCAGCTGAAGCTTCCTGATAACTGATGGTTTCTTTAAATGCATCAAATACTGAGAAACAAAAGAAAAGCAACAACTAGCAACACCAGTATCTAACTGGGCTCAGACCGCTGGAGATAAATGTTGAACATAAGAACAAAAGGGTTTCCAGAATGTCTCTACCTGTTTGTGAAGTTTGTCGACTTCCTGCTGGAAGTCTGAGCATGTTCAAAAAAGTTTGAGAGACTAATTTTGTCTCAAAAAAGTCTGAAGAATGGGAAAAGGCACCTTGTCCTAAACACGTCCTAAACATGTCCTAAACACGTCCTAAACACATCCCAAACACGTCCTAAACACATCCTAAACATGTCCTAAACACGTCCTAAACACATCCTAAACACGTCCCAAACACATCCTAAACACGTCCCAAACACATCCTAAACACGTCCTAAACACGTCCTAAACACATCCTAAACACGTCCTAAACACATCCTAAACACGTCCTAAACACATCCCAAACACATCCTAAACACATCCTAAACACATCCTAAACATCGTCCTAAACATGTCCTAAACACATCCCAAACACATCCTAAACACGTCCTAAACACGTCCTAAACACATCCTAAACACGTCCTAAACACATCCTAAACATGTCCTAAACACGTCCTAAACACATCCTAAACACGTCCCAAACACATCCTAAACATGTCCTAAACACGTCCTAAACACATCCTAAACACGTCCCAAACACATCCTAAACATGTCCTGAAATCGTCCTAAACATGTCCTAAACTCATCCCAAACACATCCTAAACACGTCCTGAAATCGTCCTAAACACGTTCTGAAATCGTACTAAACTTGTCCTGAAATCGTCCTAAACACGTCCTGAAATCGTCCTAAACACGTCCTGAAATAGTCCCAAACACGTCCTGAGATCGTCCTAAACATGTCCGAAACACGTCCGAAACACGTCCCAAACATGTCCTAAACACGTCCTGAAATTGTCCTAAACATGTCCTGAAATTGTCCTAAACATGTCCTAAACACATCCTAAACACGTCCTGAAATCGTCCTAAACATGTCCTGAAATCCAGGGCTTGAAATTCACTTTAACATAGGGGGGAATTCCCCCCTCGCCTGTTTCTCTGTGGGGGGATTTATACATGGAGGGGGGGGGCTATCAATAAACATGGCTGCAGGTCTTATGTTGTGCTAATCATACCTCACGTTTATATGCAGCTTTCACTTGTCTCCTTCTGCGTTGTATTCATTGCTCTCTGATGTCCCTTTCTTTTTTGATCTCTGCAAGATCTCTCAATAACACTGAGGCTAAAGGAAAAAAATATTTGTAAACAAATAAAATTGTTCAGGAACTACTTGTGAGATAAACAATAGACCTTAACAGTGCTATAATACCTTCACATTGCTGAGTTTAATAGCTTTTTTAATCTTTCCTAGTGGTCATCAAGAGCTGTTTCACATCATCAACAATAGTGTCTGCTCTTCCATCAGCAATTTCAGAATTCCTGAACAGTTTTGTTTTGATCTTGTTGTCATCAATGTATCTGACATAGGTAATTAGTCGCTTGGTGTTACTAATGTCAGTGGATTCATCCAGTATTAATGAAAACACAGGACTTATTTGCACTGCTTTGTCAACATCTTCCACAAGAGTACTTGCTTGGTGCATTTCTGACAGTCCTTTTTCATTGATGTAACTAAAATAGCTTGATATTTCGGTGTTAAGATTCTTAAATGCAGGGCACTCCATATCTTTCATGAATTTAACCAGATGGCAAAATTTTGCTTTGGCCATTTCATTTTTTGCAATAAAATAGGCAGTTTTTAGAAGCCCTTTTATTTCCTCAGCACATTTTAACTGCGCATCTTCAATAGCTTTTGTCATCACATTTTTGGCTGAATCTGCCTCACGTTTTCGTTTCATCGCTGCTGTGTGACACACACCATCTGAGTGACGGCGCAAAGTTGATGTTTTGTAGCATCGACTAGTAAAAGGTACAGCGCCGTACATTTTACAGATGGAGCAGTTCATTTCACCATTATTATTTTCAAGCCAGGGATATAGTCTGAGCCAGTTAGCCTGAAACTTATCTTTGGGCTGCTTTGTAGCGTTGACGCTACCGCTTCGAGACTCCAGAGGATTTGGGTCATCGCTGGTATCAGCGTCACCTCCGGCGATGGGGCTAGGACTTTCTTGTGACAATATTTTGGAAGCAGGTTCTCCTTCGGTTAATTTCACGTCAGACTTGCGTTAAACAGCGGTCCATGTTTGGGTCCGGACGTTAACCAACGACCACTGGTTTGCTAGCTAGACAGGAAACTTGTCTTTTAATAAAGGAGAAGAAGAGAGTACAGCACGCGAAGGGTGTAGCGGAAGTGGATTTTTTACGCCTACGTGCATGCTCGCTGTACGCGGGAATTTCCCGCATTATAAAAACTAACTTTGCGAGAATCGATTATATAATGCGCAATACCCGCAATCCCGCTGTGAATTTCAGGCCCTGGAAATCGTCCTAAACATGTTCTAAACACGTCCCAAACACGTCCTAAACACGTCCTGAAATTGTCCCAAACACGTCTCGACTGCTTCTCAATTTTGACTGTAATCTTTAATTTAGTTTCTAAGTCTGAGCTGCAGGGAAAGCCAGATCATTTAAGAGGAGTTGGAAACCAAATAACAAATTTAATGGTGGTCCATTGTGAATAAACTGAGACATAATTAGGACACTTTGAGATTATATTCTAATGTTTGGTCTGGGTCTCCAATCCCAGTGAGATCCTGTCTCAGCTCATCCCTCCCACCAACGACTGGAGCTGAATTTAAAATCAGTCCAGTCTGAAGCAACAACGGCTGTCATCCACATCCTGATGTTCCGCCTCTCCGGAACGTTACGCTACTGCGTTTGTGAGAAAAGAAAGGATGGACTCACTGTCTTCTCCTGGGCAGGGCATTCCGGGCTGCTCCGGGATGGAGGGGAAAACTGAAAGACAGGTACGAGTTGGAAAAGTGAATTTATTCTGTTTAATATATAAAAGTTAAGTCATGAAGATAATTATAGCTGTGTCCTTCTCAGGCTGATAGAAAATCATTATTTTTATTTGAAGAAGTTACTTTTCTTGTTGCTTTCAGAAACATGTTACACGGATTCCTACAACCTCAAATTATAAAAGGATTTCTTTTGTGCGTTCATTCTGTGTCCTTTCATACATCACTTGGTTCTTTTTCTAACCCCCAGCTGGTGGTCGAAACGTCAGCAAAGAAAGGTAAAACTATCTTTTATCTGTGTTAGAAAAAGAACCAAGTGATATATATAAGGATTTGCAATATTTAAAATATTATATTTTATTTCACTGCACACTAAAAATATGCTAGTTATTTTGTATTATTTCCTTTGAAGATACGTCAGTTTCTATAATTCTCTCTAGAGAAATATGGGAAAGTGGAAATTTAAGATTACTGCTTTAAAGAGTTAAATGGAAGTTTTTTATCGTGATTTGATCCAACAACAGGATCTAAGTTGGTTTTAATGGAGGAAAATATGCAGAGGGTTTATCAGAAATGACAAGAACAATAATCTTTTTGAACGTTTTTACAGATTTAATCCAAGGGGTTCAAATGAAGGCAACTGGACTTCTTTGGTTTCTTGAAGACGTTTCGCTTCTCATCCGAGGAGCTTTGTCAATTCTGACTGGAATATGGGAGGGTGGATCTTATAAACTGTAGCTGTCTATTGTTGCTCAACGAGCAGCATCTGCCTGTGAATGCCCCTCCTCCCTACCTCTTGAATGAGTGAAGGAAGCCATCTATGTCAAAATGAAGAAACCATCATTAAATAGAGGAGGAGGACTCAGGTTTCACCTTTCCAGCACCTACAATGCAGCTTTGAACCAAGTTCCAAAACAGTTTCAATCCAGTTCACACCCTCCTGCATCTAATCAACACAACGACTCACAAACAATAGAGGCTAACGGTGCTAACGACCCATCAAGAGGTAGGGAGGAGGGGTATTCACAGGCAGATGCTGCTCGTTGAGCAACAATAGACAGCTACAGTTTATAAGATCCACCCTCCCATATTCCAGTCAGAATTGACAAAGCTCCTCGGATGAGAAGCGAAACGTCTTCAAGAAACCAAAGAAGTCCAGTTGCCTTCATTTGAACCCCTTGGATTACCATGACCTGGATGACTGAGAACCTTCACCAGCATACAGATTTAATGATTTCTCTCCTCACAGAGCGTCATAATAAATCATGTAGGAGAGTTGAAGGAATTTTAAATATCCTTCCAGGAATCTCACCGTGCAGCAGAAGTCCAGATCTCCTGGACCGACTGTAAATCCGAAAAGCCTCGTCCAGCTCCATCTGAGAGGAGATGGTACAAGGATCCCCTAAAAGCACACAGAGGTCAAAGTTCAGGAACGTTTGTGTGGAGAGTCGACTGGTTTTCCTTCACTGGGATTTCTAATAAACACCAGGGATTAATCAGGAGTCAGTCGTCACCTTCATCGTCAATCCACTTCAGTGTGATGGGCTGTTGCTTAGCAACATGACACATGACTCTCACTTCCTCACACAACTCCACAAAGGTGAGCGAGGCCGGCAGGTCAGTGATCAGCACATACCTGAAGGCACACGAAGACACGGGACAAAATATGAAAACAGAAAAGAGAACTGAATTTGCTTTCATAAACTGAACTTTTCCTTCAGTTTTATATTGAGATGAAGCTGTTTTAATCAGCTGTTGTCTCACAAGATTTAACCCTTTACCGGCTGAGTGGCCATATCTGGTCAATAGCTGTAAGTCCTGTTATTATTATTATTATTATTATTATTATTATTATTATTATTATTAATAATAATAATAATAATAATAATATATGCAGCACAAACCAGAAGCTTTTATTTTGAAAGTTAGAAAATTTTATTTAAAAAAGAATGTAATCAAAAATGTAATTAAATAGAAAAAACACTGAAATTTTGAAAAAGAAATCAAGTCTTTTAATGGTTACAAACAACATTATATCATTGAGAACAAAATTAACCAACAGCAAGATTTTATGAAACTTATCACCAAAACTGATCCATAAATATGTTGAGTTATTAAATGCTGCATCGCCTCTTTCCTGCTTTCATAAAAACAATGAAAAAGTCAAAATGTGGCATATTTCACCTACAGTAAAACTCCTAAACCAGGGCTATTCAACCCTGGTCCTCGAGGGTCTCTACCTGCACCAGCACACCTGGTAAAACCCTCAGGGCAGAGGGCCACTGTTCATGTTAGATTTTCTCCTTCTGTCCACTAGAGGGAGCTCATATGCAGGCAGTGGTGTGTGCACCACAGTCTCAGAAACACAGAATTAGACTTTTCTGGCTCCAGACCGACTTTGCCCTCGTTTGAATACTGAAGCTATAAAACAGACACTTGACACGGTCGGTGGGGGAAAGCAAAGGTCGTGAGGTGTTTACGATCAGAGTCGATAAACCGGAAAGCAAACTCTTTTCTATCAGCTCTGGCCTTCACACACCTTATCAGCTGAAGGCTGCTTTAAAGACGGGCGGGAACGCTGCCTTCCTGTCCTGGAGGTTCTGCTGGAGACCCACAGAGTGTGTTCCAACAGCCCTGCTGCTCAGAACCAACATAGAACCAGCCGTGTGTGTGTGTGTGTGTGCGTGTGTGTGTGTGCGTGTGTGTGTGTGTGTGTGTGTGTGCGTGTGTGTGTGTGTGTGTGTGTGTGTGTGAGGGCGTCTGACAGGTTTCTGCTAATGTTTATGGTAAACCTTAGCTGGACTCTGAGACAGCCTGCCTCTCAGCAGGAGTTACGCCACCCGTCTGCACCCACATGAGTGAAAGTGGAAGTACAACACACACACACACACACACACACACACACACACACACACACACACACACACACACACACTCACACTCACACTCGCACACGCTGCAGCTACATGTGACCCAGTCTGGTTGATTATTTCAGCCTAAACAGCATCAATGTGATATTTCTAATCACAGCCAGGCTCCTGTCACATGTGGTCTTAAATCAGATCCATATCTGTTTCATTTAGCTGTTAAACGTATCAACAGTTGGTTGTTTTTGGACAAAAGGGCCCGTTTCAAATGTTGGTCTGTTTTATTTAAAGCCTGCTTTCCAGAAAGGTGGTTAGTTTGCTTTCAGGAGAATATTTAGACCAAACACAGGAGGTCAAAGGTGAAAAATGTTATTAACAGCTTTCCATCAGTGAATTGTTGTGTGCAGGAACAGAAAGATCAGGAGTTTAGATTAGAGTTAAGTTAGTTAAAAACAGTATTTAGGTTCAGATTTTAGTTCCAGTTTAATCCTAAAACGAGCTTTAGGTCTGCTCTCTGAAGGCTTCACACCTCAGATATGACGACTAATAATCAGCCTCAGGAGGAAATATTAACAATAATACACACACTAAAGACGTCCAACGATGATTTGACCTGAGAGGAGATCAAGTAAATAATAAACTATTTATAATTAAAAAGCTCTTTAGTCTACCACGCATGCATGAAACATCTTCTTTAATAAACTTGGGAAGTTTGTGGGAAGTTTGAGCTTCTACCTAAATGAAGTGGATTAACACAATCAAATAAAGGTGTGTAAAACATGCAGGTAGCAGTGAGAGTCAGACAGACGCCTCTCTGAGATAATCAGAAACAGGTGTGATCTTCTATATCTGGTCACCTTCTGTCTGACGCGTTTAATCATTTTGTCCTTAGTTTACTGGACTGAGTGGTCCTGATGTCTCTGTTTGGGTCCTGATAATAACTCAGTATTCCAGCAGGACGCAGCGGCCACACCTGATGGATCTGGGTCCCGTAACGGGATGAGGTGCCGTCACTAAAGTCTGGACTGCTGGTGGAGAATTCCCTAAGTATGGAAGTCACTTGAACAGGAAAATCCAGAGACATGGGCCTGAGGGCAAAGGTCAAGCAGCTCTCTCCCTATAAAGGTTCCATACAAACACGGGTAAAGAGGCGAAACAGAAATATTCTGAAAATTTTTATTTAACCTAAAACGTTTCAGGTTCCACCTGATCCTACAGAGCATGCTCAGTAAGGTCTCTTATTATCCAGCCTAATGAGGCTGCTTTAGGCTTCCTGCTGCACACGTGAAT
>SSNS01000028.1:1238527-1263527 GCA_006937985.1 Aphyosemion australe | reverse complement strand
CTCACTTGTTAATGTCATCTGTGATTTAGCTTGACAGAGTCGTTCCGACTCACTATGGATACGGTAATCTAAATTCACCTGTCCCGCTGTTGCCGTCGATGTCCTCGCTGCAGATAAAGTCGCGTATTTAAGTGAGGATGGGCAGATTATTTTAGTTTGGTTTATATATGTAAATATTTATCTGCGTGTTTCTAATTATTGTGTCTTTATGCATTCTGAGCTTCCTTATTCTAGATCTCCTCTATCAGTAAACACTTTATTCTAAAAAAAAAGATAGTTTTGTTTAAATTAAAACAAATTTGCAGCCGTAACTCAGAATATAAAAAAATCTGCCTAAAACATAATATTTAGGTATTTCATAGTTCAAGCATATAAACAGTCATTAGGCGCCACCTGCTGGCTAATTTATGGCACCGATTTTAGAGAAGTGTATTTTAGTTTATGAACCTAACCTAATTAGTTTCATATATGTAACATAAATCAGTGTTTACCATTGTTAGCGATGTACTGTGACAAAATGCTTTACGATAATATATTTTCTAAATGTTGGCTTTTATTTATAAAATAAAACAAACTGTTTTCTGATTCAATTCATCTGTTAACTGAAACGTAACATTTCTGTCAAAAATATCAAACATTTAAATTCATGGAAATTGAACAATTGAACAAATGTGTGTGTATTTTATACACTCTGATTTAGTAGATACTACATTAATATAGGCCTAATTGATTATAAAACATTATAGCCAATAGTATTTTTTATCTCAGTTGTTTAAAATGTATTTAAATTTCTGCTGCTCCGTCTATGATCTAACCTCATTAGACTGTTCTCTGTAATATGCATGATTTTAATAAAGTGGATTCCTGATGTCTGAAAAATAAACAAAATAAACGTCTCAGTGACTCAGGAAAACATTAATGAACCAAACATATCTAAACATTGTTCTTTGTCTATTTTCTCTAATTCCCATTAGTGATGACTAGTAACAAATGAAAAATAGTAAACAGATTGGTATCAAAGTTTAGAAATAACTCAGATACACTGAGTTTCTGTTCAAATATTGTGTTTCAGTGCTCATAATAACTTCTCTGCCTGTGTCGTGCTTTAGTTATTGCTCTCTGCTGGATTCATCAGTCATGATGAAGAGAAATAGTTAAAAAAGCAGAAAAACAAACAGCTGTTAGAGGTGACCTGCTGCTAAAACCTCTATCTGGTTCTGGTTGAGTCGGACACGAGCAGAAGAGGAGTAACTGAGGCAGCGAGGAAAATAATATTTCACTTGATCCAAATGATTTTAAATGTAACAAAAGCAGAACGATGAACTAGATCTACAGAAGACCAGGAGAACAAAGAAACCACCAGAAAATGATTGAATTACTGAAAAAGATTTTTGATTTAACTCAGGTGTGAAACACAAAAAAAACAATTTTATGGAAAAAGAAATCTTAGATTTTCAAAATCAAACCACAAAATTTTATTTCATAAAAGGTCAGTTAGCAAAGCATGTTTAATAATAAATACAGTTTTTTCATCATCTACAAAAAACATCAGAAAGCTGTAATACTGAAACATTGTGTGGAAAAAGTTTTGTTTGACTAAATCCTCGTCTAACTCAGGTGTTAAACTAGCACCAGAATCACTCAGGTATAGTGATGGGAACTCGGGCTCTTTTAGAGAACCGGTTCTTATGGATCGACTCACTAAAATGAACCCGGCTCTTTCGGCTCTCAAACGGATCCTCACATTTTAAATGAATTTCATCACCAGAAATGATGCTAAACTGTGTTTTAACTGAATGACTAATCTACAATATACATTATATCAAATTCTTATTATTTAAATAACTTATTTTATTCAACATGAAGCAGAGAGCTATAAAAACACATTTTAAATGACAAAAACAAACTCTGCAAGTAAAATATTCATTAAATTTGAACCATTAGAGCCTGTTGGATATATTTTCCCTTTGCATATTCCACACTCTGCCTTTTAATTGTCACTGTAGTTAAAATGTGTCCAAATCTTGGTGCCTGTCCTGTTTGTTCACTTATTTCCTCACCTTTCTGTAGCGCTGCTTGTTTTTCTTTCCTCCCCTTTTACAGATTTGTCCCCACCAATATTTACAGGTCGGGTCTCGTCGCGATAATAATTGTCCCAGGCATTTTGCGCGCCACCCCTCTCTCTGCTTTCACAGCATCAGAGGCCCCTGCAACCACACCTCTCCACCCCCACCCCCCTGTCTCACGGCAATAAGAAGTACGCTGAGCGCGCACGCACTTCACGCACACATTTTGCGGCTTTTTAGCGGCTCGGGGGCTTGCAGGTCCAGTCTGCATCACTTACTCCGGCTTCTCCATGAGGGAGTCGGCTTCTCCAAGAGGGAGTCGGCTCCTCCAAGAGGGAGTCGGCTCCTATCGGTCACATCAAAGAGCCGGCTCTGAGAGCCGTTTCGTTCGCGACCGACACATCACTACTCAGGTAAAAGTCACCGTGGGAAAACCTACAGAAATTATTTAAGCAGTTTTCTTTTTCACATCTGTCAAAAACAGGCTAAGCATGGATGTAATCGCAGACATCTGATGGAATGTTTAAAACTACATCAACAGGCTGTTGGGAGCTGCACAAAAACACCCTGAGGGCCACAGACGGCCCCTGAGCCACACTTTGGAGGTCCCTGATGCTATCAGGTCAAACTAAGCTTTATTCTGCTTGTTTAGATGAGAACCAGCTGTTTTGATCTCTGAAGCCAGAAGAAACAACATAAAATATTTAGTTTCAGTCCTTTGGTCGTTTAACTCAAATGTTCCCAAACACCAGTGGGCGGGGCTTAGGACGTTGTCACGGGTTAGTTATAAATATTATAACTAAGGTTATAAAGGCAGCATAAGTTACTGTCGTGAGTCTTTGGTCCTTTTAGACTCTCCTCAGCACCACTTCTCCCATCATGGAGGTAAAGTCCTTTTCTCCTCAAGTCTCTGTTTTCTGATAGCGTTTAGTTTCTTCATTCTGAGGTTTCCAGGTTCCTGTCCTCTGGAGAGTCGTTTCCTTCACTAGAACGTCCTGGGACGGCACAGATGGTTAAAAACGTTAGCGTCAGCGTTCGTGGCTGTAAGGTTAGTGTGGTTATGAATGATGTCGACGTTCAAAATAAAGAGTTAGTTAAAGTACACACCTCTGGGAAAAATTAAACCAGCTGTCATAAAGCAAAAAACAAAAAGTAAAGGTAGAAAATAAAAATAAACGATATAACGATGTCTCGTTGTGTTGCTGCTGCAGACGACGTCACTGGTTGAATTTCCTTCTTTGACCTTCGCTTGACCTTCAGAGCATCTGTGAGGAACCAGAAGAGACCGTTTTAGGTTTTGATTATAAAACTAACTTAAGCTGCATGAATAACGTCAGATTCTTTTATTAATGTAAAAACAGCAGATTTACAGCATGAAGCTGACGATGATTTTATCAGACTGAGTTGTTTCAGGAGGAAAATCCTCCCTGTGAGGTCTTCAGGTTTTTATTCATGGTAACCACCTTCATTATGTTATTTCATATATTGATGCACTGGTGCTAAATGGACTATTTGTGACATAACTGTCACAGCTGGACTTCGTTTCCACTGATAAACTCTAACAGAAGCTGCCTCATCGCTCCTGCAGCACACGTGAAGAGCTGCTGATGCAGTAAAGTGTCCTCCAGCTGGTCTGGAACCGACCTGGAGGTCCAGGCAGGCGTCTCAGATAAAGCTGCCATAGATCAGCTCAGAGATGCTCCAGATCCTTCATAACCAGCTAAGCCCCGCCCCCCAGGCGTCTCAGATAAAGCTGCCATAGATCAGCTCAGAGATGCTCCAGATCCTTCATAACCAGCTAAGCCCCGCCCCCCAGGCGTCTCAGATAAAGCTGCCATAGATCAGCTCAGAGATGCTCCAGATCCTTCATAACCAGCTAAGCCCCGCCCCCCAGGCATCTCAGATAAAGCTGCCATAGATCAGCTCAGAGATGCTCCAGATCCTTCATAGCAAGCTAAGCCCCGCCCCCACGATGATTTACTTTATTAATCCCAGATTTGGGAAGATGAACTCATGAAGGTGGAGAAACAGGGAATTTCAGACAGCATCACAGCTAAAGGTGCAGTTAGGACTTTATTTATTCTTTTATAACCTCATGTCAACAATTATTAAACAAACTTAATATATAAAATATATATAATTTCATATATAAAATTAATTTATTTTTATGTTCTTGACATTTCCTCTGTGGGATTTAAACTCACATGTTTACATTTAGATAAGCTTTATTTACTCTTCTATGTTATTTACAGACTCATGACTACATCCTGCAGTTCCTCTGTGGCCCAGCAGAGGGCAGCAGCTGACTCAGGTAAACCTCACCTGTTTGTTTTTCTCAGATAATAAAAGACGTTTGTGTCCTGAATGTTTCTGGTCAAATTTAATATTTAATTTATGTTAACATTTTAAATTTTATTAGAATCTTAATCTAAACTGTTCAGACTGAAGCTCATCAGCGTCTCACGTTACCATGACTACGGTTTTACTTTAACCTAAGTGTCTGAATTATTTTATCTATGGAGGCATAATTACAGCTTTAATAGTAATAAACAAAAGTCCTGATCATCACTGAGTTTTGATTTTAAATAAAAAATGTACACAGAATTTTCTTTACCTTATATTTGATTTGTTCATGTTTCATTTTCATCATTCACTCATTTAATCACTTTACTACATTTGTTTCTGTCTGTCTGATTTTTCCTTCCCAGCAGCTGATTTTATTGTTTCTCCAGACTTTCTGAGGTTTTTGCTGCTTTTCAACTTATTTAATTAACAGAAACCTCCTCACAGGGTTAGAGGGAAATTATGAGACAAGAATAAAAAAAACACTAATCAGATAATAAAGTAAAATTAATACAAGAGTCATAAATATTAAATGAATTTTGATAAATGAGGGATGGATCAGAACTTTTGGAACTAAATTAAATCTCAAACCTGTTCTTAGGCTGATTGTGAGCGGAGAATAAAAAACTCTTTAATAAAAACATTCCTACTTACAGGAAGTGGAGGAAAATAAAACGTGGACGAGAGTTCAGGAGGAAATAAAATCAATAAGCTAAAGTCTGAGTAAAAACACAGGAGAGTCTGCAGAAGACAAAACAAAGAGATAAAAACCAGAGGAGGAAGAAAAACTAGGTGAGGGGATTATTATGGAGGCAGGAAACCAGAAAGTGCTTTCAAAATAAAACAGGAAGTAGTCACAAGAAGAAAAGGATGGTTTTGTTGCAGTGATCAAACAAAAATCTATGAATATAATAAAACGGGTCTGAGATCTGAACCGTCGGGTTTCTCTGACTCACTCTGTCCAGGGAGAGCAGCTCACACCGTCTGGAGAGAAGGATCCATCCTCACAGTCTTCACACTCTGTGTCGTTTCTGCTGGTTCCTGCAGACAAACATGAAGTTTTCCACTAAAATCCAACAGCACCAGACTTTAAATCGCTCTGATTCCATTCGTCTCACCTGGTTGTCTGATTCTCTGTCCGTGCTGACAGGCTGAGTGTTTCTCTGCTAAACTACAGCCTGTTTCTGACACCGTTCTACAGAAGAACCCGTCTAGAACGTCACAGACGGAGTCAGATGTTGGTGAGCATCTCTGCTGGGTGAGAAGACCCAGACCTAGAACGTCCAGCCAGAGCGTTAGCTTACACCCACTGCTGTGTGTGTGTGTGTGGGGGTGTTTAGGTGGCGGCGTCCTACCCGGGTCACAGGAAGTACACGGGAAACACTTTTCCATCCCGCTTGGTTGGGTCATGTAAGTCCCCGCCTTACAGGGCTCACAGCGTGTTCCAGACTCCACCGTGCAGTCTCGGATAACGAACGTTCCTGTTCAACAGAACCGGTTAGACGTTTAAAATCACCATGAAGTCCCTCAGCAGCACCAAGGCCAGCTCAGCTGTTAAAGGAGCAGACCTCCCTCTCCCCGGATACCTCCTAGCTCATCCAGAGGGACTCCAGGGCGGTCCCAGGACAGCTGGGTCCTGAATCTGCTCCGAGGTCTCCTCCTGGTGTCAGAACCAGAGCCACAAACTGGTCCAGTCTGGACTTTTAAAACAACGCTCCTTAAAGGATGGAGGTGAAGACCTTCTGGAATGTTTTAAAGCCTTTTTGTGTTTGATGTTCATTAGAGAAGCTCTAAGTGACGCACATGGACACGTTCATCAGCTGAAGACCTTCTGAGGGTCTGGTTAAACCCTCCAGTGGTCCAGATGCTTAATCTGCTCTCCAGCTGATCGAGTTGATGGGATTAAAACACGGTGAGATTGATGCTGACCGTCAGGAACTCGTTCTGGGCTGAGAGTCGTGTCAGAGCAGCAGAGGAACGTTCTCTCTCCTAAAACACCTCAGAGCTTCTGGCTGCTGCTTTAAGCTGCAGAGAAAAATCTCTTTATTCTCTAAAGAGCTGCTTTAATCCCAGTCTGGTCAGATTAAACCCGCTCCCATCATTAGAATAATAGGTGATTTTAACTGGTTTTGTTTATTTATGATGTTTTGTTGTTGTTTGTTGTTAGTTTTGTTGATATTTTCTGTGAAACTTCATATCTTCAACTTTTCTCAAGAACAAAAATTAAAATCTGAACCTGTTTTTGGGTCGAATCTCAACAATAATAAACTTTATTATCAGTGATAACAGATTTACTCAAACAACAATCATTATTTTATCATTATTTAACCGACCGCCTGAGCTGATAATGAACGCCGCTGAGAGGACACGAGGACGGTTTGGGGGCGTAGCTCAACTCTGCTGCAGCCATTACTGCACTTCCTTCTCTCTCCGGCGTCCTCTCGGCTCCAGCAGGACTCTAGAAGGTTCTACGAGCTACAAACCAAACGTGAGACTTCAGAGGAACCAGGAGGAAGGAGGCAGCAGAGGTTTGACTCGGATCACAGAAACCTGAAGGAGGTAAAAGAATCAAAGGAAGTCTCAGATGCTGCTCGTGCTCGCCGATGGTTAGGGTGTGGTTTTCTGTAGACGTTCGTTTTTACTTCCTGTTGTTTCACTGTTTCATCAGCTTTTATCACTAATCTGTTCCTAAACGAGGCGTCACGTCGAGCTCGGTTCTCCCGCCCGTCTGAGTGTTTGTTAACATGGAAGTGAGATCTGAAGGTGAGGAGCTGAAGCTCCTGATGCGTCGGCTCAGGTGTGTCTGATACTCTACCTGCAGCATGTTTGTTCTGCTGACATGAACAAAAACAACAGACAGAGTTAAACGACAGCATGACGGTCACTGAGAGGAACGAGGAGGACGTTTAGAGGTTAAAGTTCCAAGTAGGTGATTCATGTCCACCCAGACTCAGTCCTCCAGATCCCCACGGCCTTTGTTCTGTTTCTATTAGTAATATATCTTAAGGTTCTGGTGTGTTTTACTGAGTAAACAATAAAAATAAACATATTCAGAAGCAGCGTCGACAGCACAACTCTACTAACTTCATTTATTAATGTATGATTCATTTCCTTTCAGGAATAATAAAGTATTTTCTCAAACACACACGTACTTTAAAACATTTAGTACAACAGTTCATTAATACTGATTCTCTGTAAAATTCAAACAGCTGTTCAGGTATCAGATGTTCGGAGGTCTGTGTGTGATGGAGGCTCTTATTGTGAAGGATTAAAGGAAGTCCTTTAAGTTCCACAGAGAACACAGCTGCAGAACACCCTTGTGTTTTAGTAAAAAGTCTCATTTTTACTTTAGTTTACTCAGTAAAACACTCAGAACCAGCTGTTATCAATAATACAACAGAACAAAAACATCCAGGCTCAGAACACCTGCTGCTGAAATTACCTGGTTTCAAATATTCCTATAATGATATTCCAACCTTTTCTTTATATTTGTTGTGCTGTCCTGGACACGTGTCTGTGCATACTTGACAGTCAGTTAAACTCTCTTCCATATCAAGACTCTGAAGACCAAGCTTCTGTTGTCCACAGGTTTAATGATGATGAAAAAAGGTGAAACTATAAAGAATAAGATACAATGTATTATATCATATAATATAGACGCTGATCTAGTGTTTAGCAAAGCAAAGCGAAATGGCCTACAACTAGCATACTAATACTAACTGACACATTCAGTGTAGTTGGGTAGTTTTCAATATAAATTACATGAAATCACTGAACTCAGATTTCTAAACATAAATAAAATAGAAAAAACAAGTAAATATTAAGCAATTTTAACAATACATACCGACGATGCAACCAGAAAAACCATAAGATGTGTGCAGAGTTTACTAAAAACAACAAAAAAGCACACAAAGCCTGACTGCTGCTAACAGGAGCTAAAAGCGGCAGTTAGATTCAGTTGGGGATTGTCAACTGTGCTGCTTGTAGTACAATAAAACAAATCACCACTAGGTGGCAGCATTGTCTAACAGATTAAACCAATAACTAAAAATGTTTTCTAATCTAATAGGTCACAAGCCTTTTAAGCTACCTTTTTTTTTTAAACAAACAGAACATTTGTTGTGAACTAAATATATTTAGAATAATTGTTCAGAACGTTTAATCTCTAAAGTTTATCTTTGTTTCTTCTCAGAGGCTCAATAAGTCACCACACTAACAGGAAAAACGGCTTTTAAGAGGAAACATTTGTCTACATAACAGTGGTAACTGGTTTTCTGTCGTGAACTGGTGGATTTCAGCTGAATCGTGTTTAAATATTTATATACTTAATCCTTATAGGATGGATTAAATGTGTGTTTATAACAACTCCTTTCCTGAGGTTTCCTGCTGGGTGGTCTGATGGAAGTGTGATTATCAGAATGACCACGGGACGTAAACGCAGCAGCGTCATAAATTGGCATCAGAATAAATACACACACAGGTGGAGGTGGGGGCAGGTTTTTGTGGTGGGCGGGAAAATTAGAGAAAGGGTTAGCTTAAATAAATGGGTGCGTCACTCCATAGATATCTAATATCACTCCTCAAGAATCTAACATGGCTGCGGCTTCATGTTTATTGTTTACTACCTTCACGACACTCCGGGCAGCACTGTCCGTCCCTCGCTCTGTACTCTTCAGCTCGACAGCATGAAGCTGGAACAACGAACACTGGAACAAAAGTTCTGTCAGGAAACAGGAACTTAGATTTTATCAACTGTTCTTCCGGTACCGAACTTACCGAGAAGCAGCAGCGGATTCATCATTCTACTACATTCTCACACGACGGTTTATGTGGGGTTTTTTTTGTTCTAAGGACTCAGAATCGTTAGTTCTTAAAAACAACATGCTAATTAACGATCAAAAATGGCGAAATTATAATCTTCACGGTGCGTTCCCGGGAACTTGGAAATTCCAGCTTTCGAATAGGAAAAATCCACAGACATCATTGTTATTCATTATTATTATTAATATGTATTATTATTAATGCCTATGGGGGGTATCATTGTTGCATATAGTTGTATTTATTCTTACATATAAATGTGGTTCTATAACATTACTACTGACAACAGCTAGTTTTTATTATCACTGCACTTTATTACAAGCTCTGAATAACAACTGGAGTGTTAAGTTGAGAAGAAAATAGACTAAATGAGACACAGACACGCTGCAAAAATAATAAAATACCATAAACCTCACAGGAAAGCAAACATTCACACTGGAATTCACTTGCTGTCACCTCAAGTGAGACGTCTTTCCCAGCTCTGAGGCAAGACTTCCGGGGTAAGTAGAACGCACCTTATATGACGTCAATTCTATGGAACGCCCCCCAAAAATAGAAGGCACTTCTTTATGGCAACATTAAATCAACAACCACACCTCTTAGTATTCCTGTTATACAACAACATAATGTGTCCCTGTTTAAAGAGGATTCTAGTTAATCATAACTGAAAACAAAGATAAAAGCTTAGTTACTAGTACTAACTATAGTTAAGGACGTCCAGATTTACAACAGTTAAGTTTGAGATTTCTCAGAATCCTAAACAACCAAAGGCAGCTTCAAGGTAAACAACCATCTTTTTACTTCATTGTGTTAAAAAAGAATAAAGTAATGGATTACAACAAGGCGGCCATTTTAACATTTATTAGACAGGCTAGTATTCCTGGTAAACATGAACATTCCAGATATCCATCATAACATTCTTACTGTCCACAATGAACACGTCCTAAATGTAATTCTGCCCTGGATGAATGACGTCATATTTCCTATTCATGTGTATTGGGTTTGCAGCGTCTCCTATCCACAAACACATTCTTCCCATCAGGAATGAACATTATGGATAACAGACACTGAATAACTTTATAAAAATAAATCTCACACCAGCAAACAGACTGGAGCTTTTATTGGACCAATAAAAGTTGATCTCTGGAAGGACACGAAGATAAACTTGAGACATGTGAGGGAGAAGAAGGACGTAACTGCTGATGGAAAAAGAGATGAAATGTTCAATAAACACCTTAACACAGTGTTTTAGAATAAAGGCAATGTTAAAATACAACACTGAACCTGTGCTTTTCAAGAATAACTCAATAAATCAGACCCATCAGCTCCTTAAAGCTGATTCAGTTCAGTTTATTTAAATAACAACAAACCACAACAAGTCGTCTCAAGACACTTCACAAAGTAAACAATCCAGCTGAGCTCAGCTCATTAGTGAATTGTTATTCTGTTTATTATTATTCTAACTGAGGGTTCTGGTGTGTTTAAACTAATCTATAAATAACGAGATGTTTTATTGATACCAGGTGTTAGAACATCCTTTACTCTTTCACTCCTCAGACAACGTCTGACCATCAGAGCCTTCTGCTGCTCTGAGGTCAGATTTTTTTTGAAAACAGCTTCTAGTTTTCACCCAACAGCTGTTTGTCTGAGGCTCACTGACTAGTTTCTCATGAAGATGAGCCTGGTGGTTACCACGGTGACTGGAACAAGCTACTGGCAGCAGCTTTAACATGACTGTGGCTCTGCGTCCTCCCTCTACACCTGAACAAGGACAGCTGCTCTCCACCTGATGACACGTTTCTGATTCTGGTCGTGTGCCGTCGTCACTCTGAGGTCAGACATGCTGTCATAAAGACTCTGGAAGCTTTGTTCAGGTTTCATTCTGGGTAAACATCTTTCCTCTGCGGTTCTGCTGCTGACCCGGTTTTCCATCAGAGACCTTGTGGGTGTGAACAGCTGACTCTGGTTCAACCCACGGTGCAGCAAACAGGAAGTTTGAGCTACAACAGAACCCTTTAAAGGAACAAGCAAAGCTCAGAAAGCTTTTATGTTTTTATAAATTGTTCCACAGATTTTAATAAATTAATGCTTTATGGTCTCATTTATTTTTCTCTTTGCAAAATAACTTTGCGAACTAACAGGACCTGAGAAGTTGAGTAAAGTTTGTGTCTCAGCGTGACCTCCTGACCCTGACATGATCCAGAAGATCCCGTCCAGAACGACACCGACCCGGGAACTGATGAGATCCTGGAAACAGGAAAGAGAAACAAGTTTAAAAAGTGATCAACCAGACAGAAGAGCTGAGTAAATAAAGACGCTAGCAGCAGTTATCAGATCAGCTCAGAGTCTGGGTTTGTTTGGGTCTCCACACCCAGTCAGAACCTCCATCTAAGGGAAGGGACGTCTGTCTCTGAGGATGCTTCAGCTCCGTCAGATAAGATGTGGAGAATTTACCTGGATCCAGGTAACAGAAACCAGGGTTAGGGTCAGAGCAGAACCGGATCGGGTTCTGCTTTCTGGGAGATTCTGGTATGAGGAACCAGGAGGAGGATGAGAAATGTTTACAGACAATAATCACTGCTGGTTTTATAAAACATGTAGGTCACTGGGTCAGATCAACTATATCTGTTATTTTCAAACATGTTTGTGGTTTTATCACGTAAAGCTGGAATAATGAAAACAAGAGTCGAGTAAATGATCAATGACCTGAACTTGTGTAGCACCGTTCAGAGTCAGAGGACTCCAACACACACACAAAAGCAGTAATGAACTAATCTATGGTTTTATTTAATTGTCTGAACTGACTCCTTTTTTACGAAGAAGCAATACTTTTGTTTAGTTTAAAAAAAATAATCTCCACTTATATGACAAAATTCTACAGAAACACAGAACTACCACGATGCAAAATAAAATTAGTGACTGTGTGATAACTTTTTTCTTACAATATACATATTTATGATGTTTGCACAATATTATAATTACAAATTATGAAATAAATTGAATAAATCTAATTATTCCATTCAAACGTGATAATTATGTGAGAACACTAACATTATAACCTGATATTCCTTTAATTTTATTTTGCGTGGTTGGCAGCTCTAGGGTTCCGTACCATGGAGAACTAAACTGAACAACATAAAAATGTAACTTATAGATTAATGTGAGCCAAACATCAGCAGGAAAACTGGAGCTCTGTGCTGGACTGTTTGAGTCCACAGACACCACCAGGGGGCGCTAAGATCCCACATCAGAAACCTACATGGAAGGAAACATCTATGAACTCTCCGGAAAGGATCCTGAACACCACATTTACCTTGTTGTTGTTGACTCTGGGCAGCTTGGGTGTCTCATAAACCAACAGAATCTGTAGAAAACTCACAGGCAGCAAAAGTTTTAAACTCTGTGTGACAGAAGGTGAAGATTCACATTAATGCTCTAGTCAAATGTTTTCATCCTTACTTTCTCTTTCATTATGAGTCAAAAGAGATAAAGAGAGATAATATTATCATTATTAGAGATTATAGAACCCTATCAGAGTTAACTAACTCACTCAGGCCTGTGGCACAATAATTATTAATACTTGTTGCTTCAGCCTCAACCAGCCCGGACAAGAACCCAGTCTGAAAGTCCAGCCGTAAACCAACATGTTGTAAAACCTTGAGACGGTTCAGAAGGAAACCAAGAATTCAGACAAACACAAAAAACTTAAAGATCTGAAAGAAAAACGAGAGGAAATTCAGTTGAACTCAGCTCTAAACAAGAGAACGTGACACGCCTTCAGAATTCCCCTGAACACCAGGAAGTGTCAGCTGAGCACATTCCTGATCTCCTTCCAGAATGTGGGGGATTTTTTTCTGTCATTCATCATTCTTATCAAAATAAAAGCTTTTTCCTAGTTCCTTCCAGAGTCTGAGTGGATCACAGATAAAATAACCAGGAAATGTTTTTTCTAACATTACACTGGTTCTACTAAATGTTAGTAATGATTCAAACTAACAGGTTCATGTGCAGACTGGTCCTGTAGAGGAGCTGGATGCAGCAGCAGCTTCACACCTTTACCTGTTTGAGCTGATTGTCCTGCAGCCACAGAGGCTGGAGGACAGATTAGACTAGATTATAGATGGTATCAGCCCAAAGAACTCCACCTGTTAAAGCGCCTGACTGGGCAGGAAGCGGGTCAGAACCAGACTGGTTCCAGTGGACTGGAGGTTCTGGGTTTGAGGTCAACATGCTGATCAGACGTCTGAGAATCATCAGAACAACCATTTTAAACTGAAAACAGCTCTGATTCCTGTTAAAGCTGATCTAACGTCCACATGACTGGTTCTACCGCTCCATAACCGGTTCTGACCAGATCAGGTCTAACTTGGACCTTTCAGCTGTTTCCAGACTTAAACCAGACTGGGCTGAAGGTTCTACTGGTTCCTGTGGTTCTTCCTGTCGTCTGAAGCTCCAACCCACAAAAATGAATCTGGATTACTTTAGAGTTAGATTACAGTTACATTACAGTTACATGTAAATAATATTCATGACTCTTTTCAGAACTGATGCATTAATGACTACGTGTGTTTGTTCTGACCTGAGTTATTTATAATGAGAAGTTTTTACATTTGGTCTCATTTTAAAACCAGAAAAAGATCAAATCTGCATTCATGAAAATCCCTTCAGAGTCTCTGAGACACAGGCTGCTGGAGCTACTGACTCACTTCCTCTGGTAGAAACAACCAGGTGATGTAAGCGTCACACCTTTAAAGAACCCAAACGCTGGAGTCATGAGGTCAAAGGTCGTTTCAGTTTTAGTCAGATGATGCAGCAATAATGAATTTTCCACCAACATGTTACTCTTAACTTTTTTATCTTTAAAATATTTTCTTGGTTTTCTCTTCCCACTGGTTCATACACAAACGTACAGAGGAACATCTAACATCCATGTTGTTTAACAGATAAACAGAAGGAGGGTTAAAGGTCAGGGTTTGCTCTGATGTGAGTCCATGATGCTGGACGTGAGACGTCAGAATGTTTACAACAGAAAAATCATCCCATCTAGATGAGAACATCCTCTCCCAGTTTAAGGAAGTCCAGATTCAATAACAGCTGATTGTTCAGAAACAGAAAACCTCTGGATCAGGTTTAGTTCAGAGTTTGTTTCCATGGTAACAGACTCAGAGATCCACTTACATGTCTGGGATGGAATTACTTTCAGGTATCCCATAATCCACTCTCAGGAATATCCTTCAGAAGAGCTCTGCTGTTCCGCGTATCCATGTAAACGTTAACTCTAGCTGCTCAGCTTCCCTGGAAGTCCTGGTCAGGTATGAATACACCAGGAATTCTCCTGTTCCTCCGACATTCCAGAAGCACATTGAATGAGGTTGGGAATCTTGTCCTCTTGGTGCAGTTTTGTGGAATGTTTTTTTTCCACACTCCAATTTGCCAAATGCACTGTTAGAGTACAGTCTGAATTCATATAGCACCTTCCAGAGTCCTTCAACCCCCCAAGACACTTTACAGTACATCAGTTGTTCACCTGTTCAAACTCTGGTGTTGATGAGCTACATCGTAGCCACAGCTGCACCGGGGTGCACTGATAGAGGTGAGGCTGCCATACTCAGGCACCACCAGCTGTCAAGGAGGGTGGAGTGTCTTGCCCAAGGACACAATGACTACAACAGATGGGGCTCAAACCTGCAACCCCTGGTTACGGGGACAGGCACTTAACTGCTCTGCCACCGTTGCCCACCATCCACAGGATCTGATAACACCAGACCATCTTCAGGTAGACATCACCGCCTCCAAAGATGTTTGTCTGTGCCAGGTTCTGCCCGTTCTCACATCCGTTAGGCTGCGTGTCCCAGATGAACGTCCAGGATGTTTCAGGTTCCAGAAGACGTTTGGTGCCTGTAGAGAGGATCCTGATTCCAGCTGTGACGTTCCATTCTCCACAAAGACAATGAGCCAAGTTCCAGCTGAAGCACACATGGATCTTGGAGCACATTTACTCTGCAGGGAAAGAAATCTATCCCTGAATCCATTAGATGTTGTTTTCATTCTGGGAGGAAAACAGATTTTTATCCATGACATGTTTGTAGAGAACGGCTCACAGACTTTCTATTAACCTTTTATATTCATTAGAGCTGACGATAAAAAGTGTGGTGGTGGTGTTGTCGTCCTTGATACCATAGGTGGAAATCCTATAGGGCAGGGGTCCCCAATCCTGGTCCTGAAGGGCCGGTATCCAGCAGGTTTTAGTTGTAACTCTGCTTCAACACACCTGATTTCAATTAGCAAGTGATTAGCAGGCTTCAGCAGAGCTTGAGGAGCTGCTGCACAGGTGATTCAACCACTGAATCAAGTGTGTTTGAGCAGAGACACCACAAAACCTGCTGGATAGCGGCCCTCCAGGACCAGGATTGGGGACCCCTGCTATAGGGGATAGTGGGGACATGTCCCCCCATTTGCATAAAGTTGCCCCCCTTCCACTATTCCTCCAATCGGTACGGGACACACGCTGTTTTGAACAGGTGGGGCCGCCACTGCTCTGGGAGCAGCAGGAGGAGAGAAACAGCGGTGTGATTCAGCCAGTAATTCATTAGGTTAATCGTCAACACACCACTTGTAGAAAAGCCCTCAAAGTCTTGAGTTTGTGGTCAAGTTTTTGTTGGTTAATTTTGAAATTACCCGGAAGTTCGCACCGGAAGTAGCTACAGCTATGTTACTTTAAGTTTGTTTCTGGATAACTTTTTTATGCATCACTCTGCGTTATGGCACGGCACGGGAATCAGCACCGTGACGTTAAGTGTGTGCGTGGATAAACAGTAAGTGCCTGTCATCATTAGGTTAATTTAGGTTGCGGTTTGTCAGCTGTGTTAAGTGTTTGCTACGAGAGCGCCGTTAGTTTGACTCCCCTCGTAACCAGTCAGCGCTGGTTCGCTAGCGTCTGGAGGGAAAAGAAATTGCCTTATAAGGACATATGTAAAGGTGAACAAGTTGGTTCACCGCACCGCCCTTCCAATGCGAATGTGTCGGCGCCGACACAAAATAGCTTCTATTTTTGAAATTACCGTAACTCTTCGACCGTTTGCGCAAATGACGTAATTCAAACGGATTCTGAAAGCTGAGACCCGGCGCTTTCCAGTGATACTACATGCATTACGGTAATGTTACGCAACGCCTTGCCTGAGAGCCTGGAAATTCACAGTCAGCCGTTAGAACAATAGAGGGAGGACAAGTTGTTTTGGATGCGGATGTTCGACTGGTTTCAATCCAACTGGTATAAATAACCACTGTTTTCTGTAAATACTGTACTTTGTATATCTTATTAGTGTAGGTTTAGTCACATTTTACATTGTTTCGCCGGTTTTTGTCGTAGTTTTATCGACGTATTTCGTTTTTTTTCCGGTGCGCTTCTCCGATGCGCTGCTGTGTTTTTTCGCTGTGTTTTTCACGGAGGTTTTTTGATCTGTATATATTAGATTGACTTTTGTAAATAATGGAAGAACTCAGAAAATCTTCCAGAAAGAGGAAACTTCCCTCACGATTTGTTGATGAGGAGCAAGACGTGCCCCACATCGTTCTATCACCATAAACACCGTAAGTATCTGCGCGCAGCGCACTAAATATTTTCCAAGCTACATTACAATACGCTCCACAGTTTCTGTTGTCTCATATTTCTGCTACTACTATCATTTCTGTTTACTCGTATTTCTGCTAATAGTAACACTAATTTCAGGAAAACAAAACGTCCATGTGCGTCTGTGGTTGTGGACTCAGATGTGGATGAAAATCATTCTCCACAGCTGCAGTAAGTTTATCTACAGTTCAAATGTTTTTCTAGCTTTATTTCTGTATTTTTTGTTTTGCTGTTTTCATATTCTGGCATTTACTGCTTGAATAAATGTTTTACAATCTGATATATTTATTCTTTTAGCGATTCTTCTAATGAAGGGCCATCCACCAGGCGACGCCAGGAACGGAGTGGTGCTGGAGATGCTGCACATCTTCAAGATGCCTGGAAAGCAGAGACGGACCCAGACACCGGCAACCCAAGGCCACCCAGATTCATCCCCAGAAGGACCCCTGGCTACCAGCTGCCTCTCACCAGCAGCTTACCAACACCGGCTGAGCTCTTCAGTAACTTCTTTGATGCTCAGGTACTGAAGCTCTTGTGTTCAAACACAAACAAATATGCCAAGCAAAAGGACAGCAGGACAAATTTTGTTTGGCATGACATCACTCCACAAGAGCTGAAGAAGTACCTGGGTTTGTTGCTTTTTATGTCTGTGTGTGACCTCCCTAAACTGGATGACTTTTGGAGGAAAAACACAATTTTCCATGTTCCTTTTCCTGCTTCGGTGATGTCCAGAGACAGATTCAGAGCTATTGCAGGGAACATACATCTGAGTGATCCACAGGAGGACCTCGCCAATGAGCAGAAAAAAGGAACACCAGAGTATGATTCCCTGCAAAAGGTCCGAGCTCTGCTGGAGGAAATAAGGACCAGGTGCAAGCACATTTATCATCCTCAGCAGCACATCTCTGTGGATGAGAGAATGGTTGCTACGAAAATCATTCTCCACAGCTGCAGTAAGTTTATCTACAGTTCAAATGTTTTTCTAGCTTTATTTCTGTATTTTTTGTTTTGCTGTTTTCATATTCTGGCATTTACTGCTTGAATAAATGTTTTACAATCTGATATATTTATTCTTTTAGCGATTCTTCTGATGAAGGGCCATCCACCAGGCGACGCCAGGAACGGAGTGGTGCTGGAGATGCTGCACATCTTCAAGATGCCTGGAAAGCAGAGACGGACCCAGACACCGGCAACCCAAGGCCACCCAGATTCATCCCCAGAAGGACCCCTGGCTACCAGCTGCCTCTCACCAGCAGCTTACCAACACCGGCTGAGCTCTTCAGTAACTTCTTTGATGCTCAGGTACTGAAGCTCTTGTGTTCAAACACAAACAAATATGCCAAGCAAAAGGACAGCAGGACAAATTTTGTTTGGCATGACATCACTCCACAAGAGCTGAAGAAGTACCTGGGTTTGTTGCTTTTTATGTCTGTGTGTGACCTCCCTAAACTGGATGACTTTTGGAGGAAAAACACAATTTTCCATGTTCCTTTTCCTGCTTCGGTGATGTCCAGAGACAGATTCAGAGCTATTGCAGGGAACATACATCTGAGTGATCCACAGGAGGACCTCGCCAATGAGCAGAAAAAAGGAACACCAGAGTATGATTCCCTGCAAAAGGTCCGAGCTCTGCTGGAGGAAATAAGGACCAGGTGCAAGCACATTTATCATCCTCAGCAGCACATCTCTGTGGATGAGAGAATGGTTGCTACGAAAGCAGTGACAGTAGCAACTGTTATGACATGTATCCTTGTATTTTTATCTTCTAATTACCCTTTGAGTGATGGTGCTGCTGTGACAAGTGAATTTCCCCACTGTGGGATCAATAGTCTATTCTATTCTAAAAACGCCTAAACTTTGACAGACAATATCACATAAAACTGAGACACTGAAAGCTGTAAATATACAATACATGCTAAGTTTGATTGCTGCAAGTTCAGAATGTTTGTTCATGTCATTTTTCATTTTCTGATCATAAATTTCTGAAGAAAAAGCAAATCCGTTTTTAGTTTTTTTGTTATTACATACTGTTTTTTGAGTAATTTAAACACAATAACTGCAAAATCTTTACAGAGACTGAAAACTAAACTTGTCCTGAAAAAATGGTAACAATTGTGTGCACACAGGACCTTTTATAACATATTTATTGAAAGAAAAAGACAAAAATGACCAGGCGGACTTTAACAATTACAGCATTAAAAGGGTTTTAAAGTACTTCTCAGACCGTGTTGTTACGGTGCAAGAATGGGAGTCACTTAATATCATTTTAAGCTAAGCTAAGCTACTACCGGAAGTCCTCATGTCGGGTGTCAAAATAAGAGCATTTTGTTAGTTCCAAACCGGAAGTTGACTGCAAATGTTGAGGGTAGCTTGACAAACCGGGAATTGTACCGTCTTAAGATGAGCTGATGACTAGTTAGTGCATTGTGTCATCTGACTGTTTCGTTTGTATATAACTGATAGAGTGGTGTTGATAGACAGTTGATATTTAGATTTGTTTGATTTTGGTTAAGTTTAAGTCATGTCTGTTATTATTTTGTAGAAAAACCACACACATGGACATGTTTCTGTCTCATCCATCATCCTGCTCCACCTGACGTGTAAACCATTGGGAGTAATAAAGACAAAAAAGAAGTTCAACTGATATTGCGGCTCCTCTCCTTCATATTCTGAGTGGCTTTAAGCAATGCTCTGGCCGGCATTCCCAGTGTAAAGAGAGTACTAACCCAGAGCCAGTACCTGTACAGTCCTTTAGGAGTGCCTTTACCACACCACTTGTTGAACAGGAACTGAAAAAATATATTTTTCTCTGCTAAATTTTGATGCTTTCCCAGTAAAATGTCCCTGTTAAGGAGCTGCAGCTCCACTACTGTTGCTGCAGTACGTCACCTGACCAGAGTCTCACAGTTTGTTAAAACTTCTCCAAGTTGGCAGACTAAGACAATGCCTGAAAAATAATCAAAGCTTTTGCTGCATTTTGTTAAAGTAAAAGGGAACAGAGCTAAAATGTGTAACAAAATGTGGAATTACTAGCAAATTATTAAAGCTCCGCCTCTTTGTTTATCTGTGAGCCAATAACATGACCAGTCTTTCTGCCTACCACGATGGCAGGCCATTTTAACATTTAATCAACAATCACACCTTTTTGTAACCTAATTTCTATTTCATATGGAAACAACATAATTGATCCTAGTCTAAAAATTATTCTTAGTAGTCATCATTGAAATTTAAGGTGTCAACAGCTATTTTGGAATTCTCTTTTGGAATTTGGAATCAGCTGCCTGGCAATATTAGGCAAGCCTCCTCGCTCGGAGTTTTTAAAACTCTCCTTAAGACGCATTTCTATGCACTCGCGTTTAACGACCTGATTGTTGTACATCTGCTCTTTTTTTTATTTTATTTTATTTTTACTTTTTTTATTTTTAAGATATGTTTTATTGTGATGTGTTTTTAATGTTTTATTGATGTTTGTTTTATTTTTTATTGTACAGCACTTTGGTCGACAGTGTTGTGTAGAAAGTGCTATAGAAATAAAATTGGATTGGATATTTTGTTACCAATTTGTTACTAAATTATTCTTAAGGGTGTGTTCACTGCATTAGTAGTGTTACAGCCATTTGTCCAAAAACCAAACCAGTGATCCAAACCTTCAAATGGCTGCCGTGGCTGCGTCGAGGATTAGGCTTTACGCACTTGTGAATGCTCCAAAATAAAACAATGTCCATTCAAAAAATGCGTTTGGTGGTGGTTTATTCACACAGGAAGCAAGTGCACACCTTTTGCTGCTTCTCTATCGCTGTGTTAAAACCCACTTATCTGTATTGTGTGAGCATTTGTATGCGTGGTAAAAAACCATATGCTCTCACAGCCATGACTGACTACTCCACCCCCTTAACCTATTTATACCGCTAATTATTCCCACCTGGGCAACAAACAAACAATATATAAATAACCTAATATAAGTTACTTAACTTAACAAAATAACAAAGAGCAAATAATAAACAAATACTAAACAAAATAATTAACTTTAGCAAAACAGAAAATAAATCAAGATGAACTTAAGCCTAAGATAAACAGAACACCAAAATAGCTTCAACAAGTAGGAATTACGTTTGAGAAAACCTAATAGGTGGTCATTTAATCATACTGGAGTTTTCTCCAAATATCTCCTATAAATCTATTCAACATTTCAGATGAGCTGCAGTTAACTTCTTTGGATGATTTAAAAGAACATCTACATCAGTTTTAGGTAGTAAATATGACAGATGTTCATCTTAGTTTTTAATGTTTCATCAGCCTGTGACTGATGCAGCAGGTCTGATCAGCTGTTTGTGTTGCTGCTGATCACAGCTGCTCACTTAGTGACAGACTACAAGAACTAGAAAATAAATCCAACAGCTTTATGTTTATCTTTCATATTTAATATTATTTTGATGGAAAATTTGTGGATTTTGTAATATTTTCCACATCATGTGACTTAGTCAAACTTTATTTTCTAGATGGTCTTTATTGTGGAAAGGTTCCAGAAATGTTGTAGTTAAATTTTGAAACATTATTGAAAGATCAAGTTCACTCGTTTTTTCATCACATCTGCAGTGGTCTCTAGTGTAAATGAACGCCTTGTGAGTGGATCTCTGTGGGAAATAAAGCTCTGTTGCTCCTGTTCAGGAAACAGAAGTTAGTTGGAGGAGAGGGGAGCAGAAAGGGGCAGGATTTGGACTCTTACTCAGTTTTATCTACTGATATTCTGACATCTCGCCTCTGATTGGCTGGTTTCTCAGTGAACTTGTTCATGATGGAGGCCTGCGATGCTAGCTGCAAAACAGCAGGAGGCAGACATTTTTAAATTTTTTTCACTGTCCCCCCAAAAATGAAATGGGATTTCTGCCCCTGCTTTATTAAAATTTAAATTTTTGAAATATGAATCAATAGTTTTATGTACATGAAGGAAGCTCTGATAAATTAGTTTCCAACAAACATAAATTTATCATTTTTATGTTCATATTAAGAAAAAAGTTATGAAAATTATCTTTGAATTCATCATCTTATTTTTGATTGAATATGTGAAAATAATCCTGGAATAATAATAATAATGATGATAATAATAATAATAATAACTAGAACATTCCTGAATAAACTTCCATGGTGCCAGCACATGGATCATAATATTAGAGATAATTGCTGCAGAACCTTGGAGACAGGTAGATGCAGCCTCAGCCAATCAGAGAGCTCCAAAGACTCCACCTCACGGGAGACTTTAGTAAAACAGGAATGTCTCAGTAAGCTTTGCAATCAAATGACATGTAAATGTTAAGCAACGGGTCTGATTTCAGTCTCACCTGCATGTGGCTGCTGGTCCATCAGGAAAGAATCTGAACTGTCTCCTGGACGTTTGTCCTGCTGTTGGGAAACACACTAAAATAAATGTTGGCATCAAAAACTAACTTAAAACGAACATTTCTATAAATATAAGAACTACCTAACAGCAAACACACAAATCTACCTGGTGGACAGGTGGTTCTGGATCCTTTTCTTTGCCTGTTGAAACTAAGATAAAAGATAAACAATAATTATAAATTCTGTCAACAATCCTAAATAAATGAAAGTATTTTTATTGTCCTCACCACATTTTGGAAGTCTTTTCTTCTTTATGTAGTAATAAATACCTCCACCCAGGCCAACCAGTACTATGACTAAAAAAACCACACCAACTGCTACAGGAACAGCAGAACTCTCGTCTCCTCCACACTCTGCATCAGCTGAAGGCGTTCCTGCTTTGACCAGCTGAAGGTTTCTGGTTTCACATCTGAAATGATCAGAGACACCAGCTTCACTTGTGTCCTGATGAAGCAGATGACTGTGGTTGTTCTAGAGAAGCTCTTACTGTGTGTGTGGCTGACAGGATGTTGATGATCCGTTAGAGAAGGTTCCTCTGCTGCAGGGAGAACACTCAGAGTCTGATGAGGACGTTCCTGCATGGAGACCACACGGACAACAGAAGCTTTAGTCAGCTTTGATGGTTCTAGATGAACTCATGTTCAGCTGTTAGCAGCTACAGGAAAGACTTTAAACCAGTGGTTCTCAATTAGTGGGGCGCGCCCCCCTTGGGGGATGCAGGAGAAGAGCTGGGGGGCGCAGCGGATGCACCAGAACCCCCCACCCAGCTCTGAGCTTCCCCGACGGAGAATACAAGGGTATTCCAACCTCCACTGCAGTCCAATAAATGAGGATCACAGACTGATTTTTGAACACAGAAAAAGTGCAAACATGAATGTTATTTAATGGAAAGGCAGCGCATGTGTTAGATGGACAAGAAATGTAGATTTTTCTTACTTTTTGTTTCACTTTATATTTGTTGTTTGAGTGACGTAGAAACGGTCTGAATTAAACACGGTTATGTTAAAAAGAAGCCTCATCTTGTTTCCCTGCGGTGCCCACTAGGGATGCAACGGTCCACTTTCCCCACGGTCTGGTCCGTACCTCGGTTTTTGGGTCACGGTTTCGGTCCGGTGTACCGTCATTTACAGTTCCCCCGTCAGATAGTGTTTCCCCTACAGCTCCGCTCCGCCCTCGCGTCAAAAGCGCTGATCCGCTCCGCCCTGGCGGCAAAAAATCCTCCCGCGCTCAATGCAAGCTCGCTCACGCAGTTTCCCAGCACGCGCTGCTCGTACACAGGTAGACTACAGGAACCGTGAAGGCTCAAAAAGCATGTTTTAGCGATGTCAATTGATAATGCTAGCTAGCTAGCTAGCTAGATAGATAGATAGATAGAATTAATTTATTTATAAACAGTTAGATAAATATAATTAATTTATTTGATAGATAGATAGAATTTAATTTATAAACAGTTAGATAAATATAATTTATTTATTTGATAGAATTTACTTTATAAACAGTTAGATAAATATAATAATTTATTTGATTGATAGATAGATAGATAGATAGATATAATTTACTTTATAAACAGTTAGATTAATAAAATTAATTTATTTAATAAACAGTTAGATACATATAATTAATTTATTTGATAGAGAGATGATCGATAGATAGATAGAATTTATTTTATGAACAGTTAGATAAATAAAATTAATTTATTACATAGATAGATAGATAGAATTTATTTTATGAACAGTTAGATAAATAAAATGAATTTATTAGATAGATAGATAGATAGATAGATAGATAGATAGATAGATAGATAGATAGATAGATAGATAGATAGATAGATCACTATAACCATCAGATATCTCCTCCCCCCCAATTAGACTGAGGAAACATTATCCGATGGCCAAAATGAAGCCGTCAGATACTGTTTCCCCCTCAATTAGACTGAGGAAACATGAAGCCGTCAGATATTGTTTCCCCCCTATCACACAGAGGAAACATTATCTGATGGGCAAAATGAAGCCGTCAGATATTGTTCCCCCCACATTAGAGTGAGGAAACATTATCTGATGGCCATAGTGAAGCCGTCAGATATCGTTTCCCCCCTATCAGACTGAGGAAACATTATCTGATGGCCAAAATGAAGCTGTCAGATAGCGTTTCCCCCTCATCAGATTGAGGAAACATTATCTGATGGCCAAAATGAAGCCGTCAGATATTGTTTCCCCCCCATTAGAGTGAGGAAACATTATCTGATGGCCATAATGAAGCCGTCAGATATTGTTTCCCCTTATCACACAGAGGAAACATTATCTGATGGCCAAAATGAAGCCGTCAGATATTGTTTCCCCCCACATTAGAGTGAGGAAACATTATCTGATGGCCAAAATGAAGCCGTCAGATAGCGTTTCCCCCCCATTAGAGTGAGGAAACATTATCTCATGGCCAAAATGAAGCCGTCAGATAGCGTTTCCCCCCTATCAGACTGAGGAGACATTATCTGATGGCCATAATGAAGCCGTCAGATATCGTTTCCCCCTCATCACACAGAGGAAACATTATCTGATGGCCATAATGAAGCCGTCAAATACTGTTTCCCCCTCATCAGATTGAAGAAACATTATCTGATGGCCAAAATGAAGCCGTCAGATAGCGTTTCCCCCCCATTAGAGTGAGGAAACATTATCTGATGGCCAAAATGAAGCCGTCAGATAGCGTTTCCCCCCCATTAGAGTGAGGAAACATTATCTGATGGCCA
>SSNS01000028.1:1228459-1238507 GCA_006937985.1 Aphyosemion australe | reverse complement strand
ACACATCTAAATTTGTATAAGAGACAGAGGCGAGCTCAAGCATTGCCCCCCCCCCCAATAAAAAAACTAACAAACACAAAAATACCTCGTTGTCAAATCGCTGTACATTTATTTAAACCATTCTAGTAAATCATGCAACAATATGTGCACATTTCTTCAAAGCAAATTATATTCGTTTTCATGGCTGGTCAAAGCAGCACTTACATTTTCCAAGTAACTCAGTCCTCTATGTTTTAAGAAAAATCTTTTGCAGGAAAAAGTTTGCACCAAAAACAAGCTTCTTATGATTATTTTTTCTCCATTTACTGAGGTTCTGCTAAAGTGATAGTAGAAACTTCTTCCATCATGTCAGAGGAAAAATGAAGTCAGGTGTTACCTGATGTGGTCCTGTCCAAACCAACTCTGTTCTCTATAGATGCAGGATCAAGTGATGATGGACTGGCACTTCTTACTGCATCTACAAGACACATGAAGCACAAATTCTGATCTGAAACATGAGATGTATTACACCACATGTACACAAAATATAGAATAACTATAACACACATGTAAATAGCTACTGTGTGACTGCAACACAAATTGCAACCTGATATATTTTTAAAGAATGCATTATTCCATGAATAAAATAGTTATAGATAAAAAATTGTATAATTAATCAGACACACAGCAAATGTGGAATCAATGTTGCTGTCAATATGAGCAGAAGTCACTCACCTGAACAACCAGGTGCCGTAGTTAGTGACAGGAGGAGCAGCATGTTCTTGTAACGTCTCCTCTGGTGGCGCTAGGTCCATAAACATAATGAGAAAACCAGAGGAAATACATTGGATGTCATGGTACCACATGATGTAATTTTCACACAAGTCACTATTTAATCATTACAAGTATTTACCGACACGATAGACTCACCTGAGGAAAGCAGAGAAGCTGAGGAGCATGGCTGGACACAAGATCCAGCTGCAGGTTGTCCCAGATACTTTAGAGTGAGTCTAAATGATGTAACAACCAGGCGTATTATCAGCATTGTTCAACTCAGTTGTATTTATATAATTTATTCAAGTTGCTAAACATTTAAACTTTGACTTTGACCTGTAGTTTGACTGTGGTTAGATGTAAAACTGTATTTCACTGATAAACAAGGAAAATAACCTGGATGCCAAGAGTGTACAAAGCTATTATAGCTGCTAAAATCCATCCTTCCTAATATTTATTTCTCAAATAATAAAGTTATCAAACGTTTAACAGGAACTGTAAATGGACTTTTCACATCTGACCTGGATTACTCTCAACTTTTTAATTTCCTAGAACACGATGACCCCAGCTGTTGTTTCGCTGTCACGGTGCAGCTAAATGCGCACTGACCGTCTCCGGTCTCCGTGAAGAGGGGGCGGGGATTTTCCGGGAAATTTCCGTGAGACAGAACCGCAACAGAACGTAACGTCACACCCTCGTTAACTAGATGACATGACTCTGCTGTGGCTACTGTCAACTAGCTAGTACTGTTATATGCTAATCGGAGAATATGAAACAAACAAACCTAAACAAAAGTACATACCATCGTCCTTTGCACATTTCTCTAGTTCTTTTCCCCCCTCAAAACGGCGCCCCTCATCCTCGCAGGGGGTCAGCCGTTCACACACAGAACCCGACCGTACGTCTCACATGTGTCTCTGCTAGCAGGTTCTGAGCAGAACAGGGCAGGCAGCCGAGCTCAGAGTGGGATTGAAGACAGCTGGATGGGAATATAACTGGCTTTGTTCAGTAAATTAGCGTATTCTTTTTTAAAATATTGCAGAATTGACAGCTGAACATTATGATGCTTTTTCTTTGGGGAGTGAGTGGTGGTGTGAGCGCAGTTTGGCACCCCCTTCTGGATGGCGCCCTAGGCGGCTGCCTAGTTCGCCTGTAGGACGGACCGCCACTGCTGATAGGGGGGAAACGATATCTGACGGCTTCATTTTGGCCATCAGATAATGTTACCTCAGTCTGATAGGGGGGAAACGATATCTGACAGCTTCATTTTGGCCATCAGATAATGTTTCCTCAGTCTAATGGGGGGGAAACGCTATCTGACGGCTTCATTTTGGCCATCAGATAATGTTTCCTCACTCTAATGGGGGGGAAACGCTATCTGACGGCTTCATTTTGGCCATCAGATAATGTTTCCTCAGTCTGATAGGGGGGAAACGCTATCTGACGGCTTCATTATGGCCATCAGATAATGTTTCCTCACTCTAATGTGGGGGGAACAATATCTGACGGCTTCATTCATCAGATAATGTTTCCTCTGTGTGATAGGGGGGAAACAATATCTGACGGCTTCATTATGGCCATCAGATAATGTTTCCTCAGTCTAATTGGGGGGGAAACAGTATCTGACGGCTTCATTTTGGCCATCGGATAATGTTTTCTCAGTCTAATTGGGGGGGAGGAGATATCTGATCTATCTATCTATCTATCTATCTATCTATCTATCTATCTATCTATCTATCTATCTATCTATCTATCTATCTATCTATCTATCTATCTATCAAATGAATTAATTATATTTATCTGTTTATTAAATAAATTCATTCTATCAAATAAATTAATTATATTTATCTAACTGTTTATAAAATAAATTCTATCTATCTATCTATCTATCTATCTATCTATCTATCTATCTAATAAATTCATTTTATTTATCTAACTGTTCATAAAATAAATTCTATCTATCTATCTATGTAATAAATTAATTTTATTTATCTAACTGTTCATAAAATAAATTCTATCTATCTATCGATCATCTCTCTATCAAATAAATTAATTATATTTATCTAACTGTTTATTAAATAAATTAATTTTATTAATCTAACTGTTTATAAAGTAAATTATATCTATCTATGAAATAAATTAATTATATTTATCTAACTGTTTATAAATAAATTAATTCTATCTATCTATCTAGCTAGCTAGCTAGCTAGCTAGCATTATCAATTGACATCGCTAAAACATGCTTTTTGAGCCTTCACGGTTCCTGTAGTCTACCTGTGTACGAGCAGCGCGTGCTGGGAAACTGCGTGAGCGAGCTTGCATTGAGCGCGGGAGGATTTTTTGCCGCCTGGGCGGAGCGGATCAGCGCTTTTGACGCGAGGGCGGAGCGGAGCTGTAGGGGAAACACTATCTGACGGGGGAACTGTAAATGACGGTACACCTGTATGAATTCTAGAAAAGCTTAAGAAAATCTGAAATTTCCAAACGTTATTTTATTCACGCAATAATATAACTTTTCAGATGTATTACTTGTAGTCCCGTGTGTAATAATATGTTCAGAGACCAGCAGAAATGTCACTTTTAAAACGCCTTTTCAATGTGGTGTCAGTGAGAGGCTAGGGCGACCGAAGCGGGACCGGGAGGGACGCGTAATTTGGAATTGTAGGATGTCCGAGGAAGGTCCCGACTCGGGAGTGTGTTGTGTGAGGGGTTGTGGTTGTGGCCTCTGAGTTCACCGTTTTCTCTCCTCGTCTTTATATTCAACTGCAAACCAGAAATGTTCCCACACGGAAGGTTTGTTTGAAGACGGCGCGTTGCCGTGGCTAAGTTTCTCTCTGTAGCGCTTGTTTTGCTCAAACTTTCAGCTCAGTGGGGCGGGTCAAACCTGTGACTGGATATTTACTCGCGGGTAGGGAGGGGGTCTGCTGTGAGCAGCTTCAGACGAGACTAGAGCGGGCACACGGAATGAAATTCATCTGCCTGGACAGACAAACGCACCCTGGTGCCGTGAAATAAAAGGACCAGCGCGAAAATAATGGCAAAACCGAAGTCCCGCGGTACACAAGGGTAGATTGTCCCGTGCAGGGAGGACCGAACGGTCCGGGATTTTACCGCATACTGTTGCATCCCTAGTGCCCACCATAGTGGTATTTTATTTAGATAAAATGTTTTTTAACGTAACTTCCTTTCTTTCATATATGAGAAATTGAAAGAATCGCTGCTGCATTAGGACACGCTAAGGTGGGCACATTTGCTCGCAGTCAGAGGCCGCATGATCCATTTTCCCTTAACTTTCATTTTAAAAATAATAATAATAAAGATACAATAAACCCGTTAAATATCCATTCATTTTAATTAATATTTACTCCACACAAGATGACCAGAGTGCCCCAGTCACATAGAAACAATGCAATTAAACAATTTCACTTAAATGATCAACATTTCACCTGCTGCGCCCGAACGCACATTCCTTCTGCTCAGTTCCCCCGTTTCCCCTACAGCTCCGCTCCGCCCTCGCGTCAAAAGCGCTGATCCGCTCTGCCCAGGCGGCAAAAAAAACCTCCCGCGCTCAATGCAAGCTTGCTCACGCACTTTCCCAGCACGCACTGCTCGTACACAGGTAGACTACAGGAACCGTGAAGGCTCAAAAAGCATGTTTTAGCGATGTCAATCGGTCTTTGTCAGATGACGTATCGAGCGCTGTGGCGCGTTGCATGATTGGAGAGCTGCGTGTATAAATAGAGGTTTCTTCATATGATTTGAAGAGCTTTGCTTGTCTATATTATGCTTATAAATTGTTAATGTGTAATTATGTTATTTAAGTGTCATTTTCCTTTCAATTTGGTCTCAAAAATATAAGATTTTGCACATAACCGTTTAATTTTGTCAGATGACAAAATTCTAAGATGTTACTCGGCACCCAAGTAGCCTTTTTATCAAATATTTTTTGACTCTTACTTTAGTAACTTTTGGGATGGCTTCTTTTTACTGCCATTTGAGTAAAAATATGTTGAGGTAGCGCTGCTCTGACTTCAGTACAACTTTCGGTTCCTCTACTCTGGACTCGAGTGAAAGGGGATCCCTGAAAATGCTCACCTTGGCAGAGACGATCGTGTTGTTGCAGTCCTGCGGTCGAAATGTTAGCAGATCTTGTACCCAGCCATGTGTAAAATGTCCATATGCCTCNCATCACTTAAAGCCACTCAGAATATGAAGGAGACGAGCCGCAATATCAGTTGAACTCCTTTCTTCTTTATTACTCCCAATGATTTACACATCAGGTGGAGCAGGATGATGGATGAGACAGAACCATGTCCATATGTGTGTGGTTTTTCTACAAAATAATAACAGACATAACTTAAACTTAACCAAAATATCAAACAAATATAAATATCAACTGTCTATCAACACCACTCAATCAGTTATATACAAACTAAACAGTCAGATGACACAATGCACTAACTAGTCATCAGCTCATCTTAAGACGGTACAATTCCCGGCTTGTCAAGCTACCCTCAACATTTACAGTCAACTTCCGGTTTGGAACTAACAAAACGCTCTTATTTTAACACCCGATAAGAGGACTTCCGGTAGTAGATTAGCTTAGCTTAAAATGATATTAAGTGACTCCCATTCTTGCACCGTAACAACACGGTCTGAGAAGTACTTTAAGGGTGCAGTGAACCAACTCGTTCACCTTTACATATGTCCTTACAAGGCAATTTCTTTTCCCTCCAGACGCTAGCGAACCAGCGCCGACTGGTTACGAGGGGGGTCAAACTAACGGCGCTCTCGTAGCAAACACTTAACACAGCTGACAAACCGCAACCTAAATTAACCTAATGATGACAGGCACTTACTGTTCATCCACGCACACACTTAACGTCACGGTGCTGCTCCCCGTGCCGTGCCATAACGCAGAGTGATACGTAAAATAGTTATCCAGAAAACAAACTTAAAGTAACCTAGCTGTAGCTACTTCCGGTGCGAACTTCCGGGTAATTTCAAAATAAACCAACAAAACTTGACCACAAACTCGAGACTTTGAGGGCTTTTCTACAGTCAGGGAGGTGACCAATAACCCGATGGTCACTTTGTCAGAGCTCCAGCAGTCCTCTGTGGAGAGAGGAGAACCTTCCAGAAGGACAACCATCTCTGCAGCAATCCACCAATCAGGGCTGTATGGTAGAGTGGCCAGACGGAAGCCTCTCCTTAGTAAAAGGCACATGGCAGCCCGCCTGGAGTTTGCCAAAAGGCACCTTAGGGACTCTCAGACCATGAGAAACAAAATCCTCTGGTCTGATGAGACAAAAATTGAACTTTTTGGAGTGAATGCCAGGCGTTACTTTTGGAGAAAATCAGGCACCGCTCATTACCAGGCCAATACCACAGTGAAGCATGGTGGTGGCAGCATCATGCTGTGGGGATGTTTTTCAGCGGCAGGAACTGGAAGACTAGTCAGGATAGAGGGAAAGATGACTGCAGCAATGTACAGAGACATCCTGGATGAAAACCTGCTCCAAAGTGCTCTTGACCTCAGACTGGGGCGATGGTTCACCTTTCAGCAGGACAATGACCCTAAGCACAGCCCAAATATGGAAGGACTGGCTACAGAACAACTGGGTGAATGTCCTTGAGTGGCCCAGCCAGAGCCCAGACCTGAACCCCATTGAAAATCTCTGGAGAGATCTGAAAATGGCTGCACCGACGCTTTCCATCCAACCTGATGGAGCTCCAGAGGTACTGCAAAGAGGAATGGGCAAAACTGCCCAAAGACAGTTGTGGCCAGCTGGTGGCATCATATTCAAAACCACTTGAGGCTGTAATTGCTGCCAAAGGTGCATCAACAAAGTACTGAGCAAAGGCTGTGAATACTTATGAACATGTGATTTCTCAAGTTTTTATTTTTAATAAATTTGCAACAACTTCAAAGACACTTTTTTCACATGATCATTATGGGATGTTGTGTGTTGAATTTTATGGGCACAATGACTTTAATCCATTTTGGAATGAGGCTGGAACATAAACAGAAAAGTGGGAAAAGTGAAGCGCTGTGAAAACTTTCCACATGCACTGTAGTTCCCGGCCAGAGCTCGGCATTCATTCATCACGTGGTCATGACACCTCCCTCTGTTGCGCCAAGGCTTAATGTGCGTTTATAAGACCGGCGAAGCCGCAATATTACCGCAATATTTCTATCAAGCGTGGCAGCACGAATGCCACAAAATTCCCGCAACGTGATGCCGCCATGGCGCGTTCATAAAACACACATAGCGGTAATATTACGCTGATTTGATGGCAATGTGTGTCTTATAAAAAGGGCTCATGTCTCATTGAAACAGGCACTGAAATTTATAGTGGTGAAAAAATATAGAACCAAAGTAATTCCTACAAAATGTTTGAATACATTATTAACTTACTATTATTATTGTTGTTTTAAATGTAATATTTTTAAATGATTGTTTACATTGTTGCTTCAAATTAATAAAAAAATATGAAAAAAACATTTTAATGTGGTTTATTTCTGAATTATTTAAATACAAAACAAACAGGAGGAAAGGGAGCTGAAAAAGCTCTTTATCCAACTGTAATCTGTTGGTTCAGGTCAGAGGAGCAGCTGCAGGCAGAGTTCATGATGCTTTTGTCTACAAACAAAGAGGAGGGCTGAGCCTCTACAGACAAAGTAACATGTAATAAAGAACATCAAACACGTTTTAAGTGTATAACACGCTATTTCTATTAGAAATTAAAAGAACTAAACATAAATATTGAACTTTAAAACTAATTTTGGGGACTTTTTGGGCTAATAGTTCAACCAGGAAGTGTAACCCACATAACCCTGGTTTGACTGCTGGCTCAGATGTCAGATACTGACTCTCTGCATGAATGTTTGCATAAATAAACTAGTTCCTCTTCTTGTCTCTAGCAGCATAACTATTGTCGTTCTCACCTGGAACAAACACAAATGACCTGTTTTCCTAATCCTCACATGGATTTACCAGATTACCTGAAGCTGCTTCAGAATAAGAGACATTATTAGTTCTATCAAATGTTCCTGAACTGGTTTCTGTCTCCATCTGGATGTTTAATAGGTTTCAGCTTTAAGCCACTGGTTTAACTTAGTCTGTGTGAAAATGATCATTTAAGCCTGAAAAACCGTCTCCAGAATAAATCAACTTTATTATCAAAGCTGAAGCTGCAGAGATGAAGGAGCTGGAACATTCTGGGTTTTCTGTTAAACCCCAGAGAGATTCTCCTGATTAAGTCTCCTAGAACCAGAACCTCCTGTTAACTGGGTCGGTCCATCAGTCAGGTTCTCCATCACAGACAAACACAACAGATTCTGCCAATAATATTTAACTCAGAATATTTACATTTTCATAAAATATAAACAGATGAAGGATTTTATAAACATCAACGATCAAATATGAATTCATGTTTATTTTCTTTTGATTCATTAAGTTCACAGAGAAAATCTAGATTCTTGTTCTCTGGATGAATCTGATGAAATTTTATTTCTCTTTTATTATTTACTTTTCTTCTCTGTAGGATTATTAACAATATTATATATAACAACAGAGCTGTTGCTGCTGTTACCAGTCCAATGATCGATGTCAGATTCTCTGGTTTTAGAGTCAAAGTTGGTCTCTGAGTTTGGAGCTGATCAGCTGCTGCTGAGGAGATGAAACAGATCAGAATGAACATTTATTAAAGGAGTCATCACCTATAATACCGTGGATATCTACGTCCTATTATAGTCTTTTAGACCATTAAAATAAATTGTATTGGAGAAATAAATAAAAAATGTGATTTTTTGATCCTTTATTGTGAAGGGCATATTTTCTTGCGAGCTCACACGTGAAATTTCGGCTGTGTCGGACGCGCGGGGGACTGAGGAGCACGTTGATTGGTGGAAGGAAGCAGGACGCAGCTTCAGCGTCTTNTGGGAGTTGCAGGTGCTGTACCGACTCAGCCAACTGTCTCATGTCTGCTCGCAGGGCTCTGAGTTCGGCCAAATCTGAGGACATGCGTTGTTGGGCCTGTTGTAGAAGGCACCTCTCCCACCGGAGATCTTCTAACTCTGCTCCGAGATCTTGATATGGATTGCTAGTTGACTGCACTGCATATCGGGGCATGGCGTATCCCTGCAAGCGTTCGGCCTGACTACTTCTTGGTGAGAATGAGGGGGCTAGTCGGTCCTCCTGGGGGCGCTGTAAGCTCCAGGCACCATAGCACCCGTCCTCATATGAAGGGACAGCATCTCTTCGTTGCATGTGACTCGATGAAGTAGAGTCACCTGTCGACTTGAGGGGGGTCATCCTGACCTCACCCTCCTGTTGATGAGTCTCCATACCTTCCCTCCACCTTTCTTGCATGTATCCCAGCGGGTTCACCTCATAGTCTGTAAACCGGCTGGGGGGCCGAATACGTCGCCTGGGGCGAGCACCATAAGCTTCATAATCTGAGAAGTGGTCCATCTTCGGTATAAAGTGAATAAAATCCGGCTCGAAGGACCGTTTAATGTGTTAAAGGCACCCTAAAGGACTGTATAGGTACTGGCTCGGGGTTAGTACTCTCTTTACACTGGGAATGCCGGCCAGAGCATCACTTAAAGCCACTCAGAATATGAAGGAGACGAGCCGCAATATCAGTTGAACTCCTTTCTTCTTTATTACTCCCAATGATTTACACATCAGGTGGAGCAGGATGATGGATGAGACAGAACCATGTCCATATGTGTGTGGTTTTTCTACAAAATAATAACAGACATAACTTAAACTTAACCAAAATATCAAACAAATATAAATATCAACTGTCTATCAACACCACTCAATCAGTTATATACAAACTAAACAGTCAGATGACACAATGCACTAACTAGTCATCAGCTCATCTTAAGACGGTACAATTCCCGGCTTGTCAAGCTACCCTCAACATTTACAGTCAACTTCCGGTTTGGAACTAACAAAACGCTCTTATTTTAACACCCGATATGAGGACTTCCGGTAGTAGATTAGCTTAGCTTAAAATGATATTAAGTGACTCCCATTCTTGCACCGTAACAACACGGTCTGAGAAGTACTTTAAGGGTGCAGTGAACCAACTCGTTCACCTTTACATATGTCCTTACAAGGCAATTTCTTTTCCCTCCAGACGCTAGCGAACCAGCGCCGACTGGTTACGAGGGGAGTCAAACTAACGGCGCTCTCGTAGCAAACACTTAACACAGCTGACAAACCGCAACCTAAATTAACCTAATGACAGGCACTTACTGTTCATCCACGCACACACTTAA
>SSNS01000028.1:1196099-1207219 GCA_006937985.1 Aphyosemion australe | reverse complement strand
CCATCAGATAATGTTTCTTCAATCTGATGAGGGGGAAACAGTATCTGACGGCTTCATTTTGGCCATCAGATAATGTTTCCTCAGTCTGATGGGGAGGAAACGATATCTGACGGCTTCATTTTGCCCATCACATAAGGTTTCTTCAGTGTGATCGGGGGACACAATATCTGACGGCTTCGTTTTGGCCATCAGATAATGTTTCTTCAGTCTGAAGAGGGGGAAACAGTATCTGACAGCTTCATTTTGGCCATCAGATAATGTTTCCTCAGTCTGATGGGGAGGAAACGATATCTGACGGCTTCATTTTGCCCATCACATAAGGTTTCTTCAGTGTGATCGGGGGACACAATATCTGACGGCTTCGTTCTGCCATCAGATATTGTTTCTTCAATCTGATGAGGGGGAAACAGTATCTGATGGCTTCATTTTGCCCATCAGATAATGTTTCCTCTGTGTGATAAGGGGAAACAATATCTGACAGCTTCATTTTGGCCATCAGATAATGTTTCCTCAGTCTGATGGGGAGGGGGGGGAACAGTATCTGACAGCTGCATTTTCCCCATCAGATAATGTTTCCTCAGTCTGATGAAGGGGAAACAGTATCTGACGGCTTCATTTTGGCCATCAGATAATGTTTCCTCAGTCTAATTGGGGGGGAAACGATATCTGACAGCTTCATTTTGGCCATCAGATAATGTTTCTTCAGTCTGAAGAGGGGGAAACAGTATCTGACGGCGTCAGTTCTGCCATCAGATAATGTTTCTTCAATCTGATGAGGGGGAAACAATATCTGACGGCTTCATTTTGGCCATCAGATAATGTTTCCTCAGTCTGACGGGGGGGGAAACAGTATCTGACAGCTTCATTTTGCCCATCAGATAATGTTTCTTCAATCTGATGAGGGGGAAACAGTATCTGACGGCTTCATTTTGGCCATCAGATAATGTTTCCTCAGTCTGATGGGGAGGAAACGATATCTGACGGCTTCATTTTGCCCATCACATAACGTTTCTTCAGTGTGATCGGGGGAAACAATATCTGACGGCTTCGTTTTGGCCATCAGATAATGTTTCTTCAGTCTGAAGAGGGGGAAACAGTATCTGACGGCATCAGTTCTGCCATCAGATAATGTTTCTTCAATCTGATGAGGGGGAAACAGTATCTGACGGGTTCATTTTGCCCATCCGATAATGTTTCCTCTGTCTGATAAGGGGGAAACAATATCTGACAGCTTCATTTTGCCCATCAGATAATGTTTCTTCAGTCTGATGAGGGGGAAACAGTATCTGACAGCTTCATTTTGCCCATCAGATAATGTTTCTTCCATCTGATGAGAGGGAAACAGTATCTGACAGCTTCATTTTGCCCATCAGATAATGTTTCTTCAGTGTGATTGGGGGAAACAATATCTGACGGCTTCGTTTTGGCCATCAGATAATGTTTCTTCAGTCTGAAGAGGGGGAAACAGTATCTGACGGCTTCATTTTGGCCATCAGATAATGTTTCCTCAGTCTGACGGGGGGGAAACAGTATCTGACGGGTTCATTTTGCCCATCCGATAATGTTTCCTCTGTCTGATAAGGGGGAAACAATATCTGACGGCTTCATTTTGCCCATCAGATAATGTTTCTTCAATCTGATGAGGGGGAAACAGTATCTGACAGCTTCATTTTGCCCATCAGATAATGTTCCCTCAGTCTGATGGGGAGGAAACGATATCTGACGGCTTCATTTTGCCCATCACATAACGTTTCTTCAGTGTGATTGGGGGAAACAATATCTGACGGCTTCGTTTTGGCCATCAGATAATGTTTCTTCAGTCTGAAGAGGGGGAAACAGTATCTGACGGCTTCATTTTGGCCATCAGATAATGTTTCCTCAGTCTGACGGGGGGGAAACAGTATCTGAGCTTCATTTTGCCCATCAGATAATGTTTCTTCAATCTGATGAGGGGGAAACAGTATCTGACGGCTTCATTTTGGCCATCAGATAATGTTTCTTCAACTTGATGAGGGGGAAACAGTATCTGATAGCTTCATTTTGCCCATCAGATAATGTTTCTTCAGTGTGATCTAGGGAAACAATATCTGACGGCTTCATTTTGGCCATCGGATAATGTTTCCTCAGTCTAATTGGGGGGGGGCAGTATCTGACGGCTTCAGTTCTGCCATCAGATATTGTTTCTTCAATCTGATGAGGGGGAAACAGTATCTGATGGCTTCATTTTGCCCATCAGATAATGTTTCCTCTGTGTGATGAAGGGGAAACAGTATCTGACGGCTTCATTTTGGCCATCAGATAATGTTTCCTCAGTCTAATTGGGGGGGAAACGATATCTGACAGCTTCATTTTGCCCATCAGATAATGTTTCTTCAGTCTGATGGGGGGGGAAACAGTATCTGACAGCTGCATTTTCCCCATCAGATAATGTTTCCTCAATCTGATGAGGGGGAAACAGTATCTGATGGCTTCATTTTGCCCATCAGATAATGTTTCTTCAGTGTGATCTAGGGAAACAATATCTGACGGCTTCATTTTGGCCATCGGATAATGTTTCCTCAGTCTAATTGGGGGGGGGCAGTATCTGACGGCTTCAGTTCTGCCATCAGATATTGTTTCTTCAATCTGATGAGGGGGAAACAGTATCTGATGGCTTCATTTTGCCCATCAGATAATGTTTCCTCTGTGTGATCTGGGGAAACAGTATCTGACGGCTTCATTTTGGCCATCAGATAATGTTTCCTCTGTGTGATAAGGGGGAAACAATCTCTGACGGCTTCATTTTGGCCATCAGATAATGTTTCCTCTGTGTGATAAGGGGAAACAATATCTGACAGCTTCATTTTGGCCATCAGATAATGTTTCCTCAGTCTGATGGGGGGGGGGAACAGTATCTGACAGCTGCATTTTCCCCATCAGATAATGTTTCCTCAGTCTGATGAAGGGGAAACAGTATCTGACGGCTTCATTTTGGCCATCAGATAATGTTTCCTCAGTCTAATTGGGGGGGAAACGATATCTGACAGCTTCATTTTGCCCATCAGATAATGTTTCTTCAGTGTGATCGGGGGAAACAATATCTGACGGCTTCATTTTGGCCATCAGATAATGTTTCTTCAGTCTGAAGAGGGGGAAACAGTATCTGACGGCGTCAGTTCTGCCATCAGATAATGTTTCTTCAATGTGATGAGGGCGAAACAATATCTGACGGCTTCATTTTGGCCATCAGATAATGTTTCCTCAGTCTGACGGGGGGGAAACAGTATCTGACAGCTTTAAACTAACTTTAGTTTTGTAGTTTTGCTCAACTCAACATTTCTTTATATTGCATTTTCCAGACAAGTTTATGTCACCTAAGAGCTGGACAGTCATGGATAAAAATACAGTACATGTGATCCTGTATAAACAATAAAAATAAATCAAGGAACATTAAAAACAGCAACAATGTAAAACCGTAAAGACGTTTGCTGTGATTTTCTGATCTAAAACCAATCAACGGGGTGATAATGGCAGAGGAGTGAAGTGCCCGCCCTGTAACCAAAGGGTTGCAGGTTTAAGTCTCATTTGTCAGTCGTGTCCTTGGGCAAGACACTTCACCCTCCTAGCCTGCTGCTGGTGGTCAGAGGGACTGATGATGCCAGTGAACAGCAGCTTCTCTTCAATCAGTGTTCCCCAGGGCAGCTGTAGCTACAATGTAGCTCATCACCACCAGTGTGTGAGTGTGTGTGTGTGTGTGTGGGGGGGGGGGGGGGGACTGATTAGTTGTAAAGTGCCTTGGGAGGCTGTAGGACCCTAGAAGGAGCTGTATAATTACAGGCCATTTACCAAACCAACCTGATTTACTGATGAATTCTCCAGGTTCACATCTCTTGTGTCTCTGAGCTGCTGAACATCTTTCTGATGTGAAGTCGATGCAGAAAAATCCGTCCAGAGTTTCACAGACCGTGTCTGAATATAACCCACATGGATATTTTAACTTCAGTCCAGAACCTGTGAACATATAGAGAGGTCACACACACAGAAACACCTGTCTACAGATCAGCATGACTGATTTTCATGCAAAACTTCAAATAGGAAATGAAAAATCAAATGTGTGAATTCATCAGAAACATCTAAACTATAACAGGTAAAGAGTGAAATGTTGACAATAATCATCAAAAATTCACCTGAGTCACAAACAGAACAAGTGAAACACAGTTTCTGTCCATTTGGTTTGTCCATAAAAGTTCCCTCCACGCACGGTAAACAGGAAGTGCTCCGGAACTCGGTACAATCTGTTTTTACTCTGTTTCCTGTTGGAAAAAACAGATATTTTAATTTAAGCACACCTCATATGAATCATGTAAATAAAGCATTCACGCACTGGACAAAAGCAACTGAAGCTAATAAAGCAGAAATAATTCAGATGTAGAAAACAAAATTTGTTAGCGTTTCAGACTGTAGTTTGTGTTGGGTCTATTTTATTCAGAGTAACAACATAAATAATCACACAGAATGGTTTTACGAAAGCTTTGCAAAGGAGGAAACCAACACATGAGCACAAAGCGATGTCCGAGCTTCACTCTGGCTTCCTCCTCAGCATAACTTCCTTTTATTGAACACAGCAGACAACGGAGTATTCACATGTCATGAGATATCACAAGATAGTGTGACTAGCAGTGAATGTATGGTGCATTGTTCAGTCAGAATCTTGTGATTCTGTGAGAGACTGAGAGGAATGTTTCAGTCATGAGTATTAGTAGGTTATAGAGACAAGTAGGTCACATAGATTCTAAACACTTCATTTAACTGGTTATAAAACAGCTTTAAACCAGGACACATATATTATGAGATAAAATATACTATTAAAACCCTAACCGTTTGTATTTATAAAGTCACTACCAAATAAAATCCAGTGTCATTGTTTATAAAGTTTAGAGCTGATTGATTATATTTGATTCAGATTTCTAAAGAAAAAACGTGTTGCTGATTCTGCCTCTTATTCACCTCCACGCTTAAACTTCAAACCATGCTGCATTCACTGTACCTGGGAAACGAGAATTCTTTAAAACCTGAAACACCAGGAACTCTAACCTTTGTTCTTTGTTGAAAAGAAGAGCTTCAAATGAAAGAATGGAAATTTACTAAAATGTGTTTAAACATTTGAGAAAACCTGAAAAATATTCAATTTTGTTCTTTTAAATTTGATTACAACTGTTTGACCTGAGGACATAAAAAACTGTTAAATAACTGAATCTGTTAGTATCATATAGAAGCTTTTATACTACAGTCATTAATATACTATAATTTACATAAGCAGCTTTAATAATATATAAAATATTGGTCCTTTATTAATGATTCTTATAAATGAAGCCAGTTAGTATTTTATATTTCACCTGTCTGTGTTTACAACTCAGCAGGTTGTTAGATTTTATTATAGTCTTTTAAAAATGTGGTTTTTTTAATAACAAAAGACAAAACATTTTCACATTTAATCATCTCTTACCTGGAGGACACATGGGACAGCATTCATTATCTATTTGATATTCTGTTTGATGACAGGTGAGTGAGTGAACTCTGAGGATGTTTAAAACCACCTGTGGAGGATAAGAGAAGGTTAGGAGAGATCATCTAATCAGGTTGTTCTTCCAGTTTTACTCTTTATTTAACCAAAGTACTTTCAGAGTTATTTATGTTATCAGCTGGAATTAAAAACAACCAGAGAATCACCGCAGGTCCACCTCAACATCTCCTCCAGGTTATTTAACCCTATCCTGATGTGTTTTTACCCAAAGATCAAAACACTGGAGGACGATTTTGTACCTTATGTTTTACAGCACACTTTCTTTATGTCACCAGATATTTTCTGCTGCTGCCTGGTAGCAGCTCAGGTTATAAACAGGATTATAAAACAGCTGATGACATCACAACAGCTGATCGTCAGCAGGGATCACTGGTGTCAGTGAGTCAGCTGATAGACTTCTTTTTAAACAGATTTTTAACAAGGGGCATTCTTTGTCTGAATTTTATAAAGCCAAACCGAAAGTGCCAACATTGCAGTTCCACCCTCATCCACTAGGGGCTGGCACCAGAAGTGAGCAAATCATCATTGACTCCCGTGTTAAAAATGCCAACTTCACAGCAGAAATAAACATGTTTACAGCCTGGTGCAAAAAACCTCAATTGTTGAGGCGACCGACCAGAGCTGCAGCCGCAGGGTGGTCGGTGCCTGTCGTGGTGGCAACCCCTGAACCCGCTGGTGGACAACGGTGGTTAGGGATGCGGTAAAGCTGAAGAAAGAGTCCTACCAGGTCTTTTTGGCCTGTGGGACTCCAGGGGCAGCTGATAGTTACTGACAGTCCAAGTTGAATGTGGCTCAGATGGTCGCGGAGGCAAAAACCAGGCGTGGAAGGAGTTTGGTGAGACCATGGAGTAAGACTTCTGTACGGCTTTGAGGAGATTCTGGTCCACCCGCTGGTGACTAAAATGGGGAAAGCTGTGCACGACCAAAATGGTTTATAGTGAGGATGGTGTGCTGTTGACCTTAACTTAATTAGGTTAACTTAGTTAATGGGCAAGGTACTTTGAAGCCCTCCTCAATCCCACCGTCATGTCTTCCAGTAAGGAGCAGAGTCTGGTGCTGAGGTCACTGAGGTGGTCAAAAAGCTACATGGTCCTGTTGGCTTCATCAGAACGTGATCTCCAGCTTTCGCTGGAGCAGTTCACAGCCGAGTGTGAAGCAGCTGGGATGAGAAACAGCTCCTCTAAATCCAAGACCATGGTCTTGAGTCGGAAAAGGGTAGAATGCCTTCTCCAGGTCAGGGACGAGGTCCTGCCCCAAGTGGAGGAGTTTAAGTATCTCGGGGTCTTGTTCACGAGTGAGGGAAGGGTGGAGCGTGAGATCGATAGGCGGATTGGTGCTGCGTCTGCAGTGATGCGGGCGTTGTACCGGTCTGTCGTGGTGAAGAGAGAGCTGAGCCAGAAGGCGAAGCTCTCGATTTACCGGTCGATCTACGTTCCTACCCTCACCTATGGTCACGAGCTTTGGGTAGTGACCGAAAGAACGAGATCGCGGATACAAGCGGCCGAAATGAGTTTTCTTCGCAGGGTGGCTGGGCTCTCCCTTAGAGATAGGGTGAGAAGCTCGGTCATCCAGGAGGGGCTCGGAGTAGACCTGCTGCTCCTCCACATCGAGAGGAGCCAGTTGAGGTGGCTCGGGCATCTGGTTAGGATGCCTCCTGGACGCCTCCCTGGTGAGGTTTTCTGGGCACGTCCAACCAGGAGGAGACCCAAAGGAAGACCCAGGACACGCTGGAGGGATTATATCTCTCAGCTGGCCTGGGAACGCCTTGGGATTCCCCCGGAGGAGCTGGCCCAAGTGGCTGGGGAGAGGGAGGTCTGGGTCTCTCTGCTTAGGCTGCTGCCCCCGCGACCCGATGGATGGATGGATGGATGGATGGATGGATGGATGGATGGATGGATGGATGGATGGATGGATGGATGGATGGATGGATGGATGGATGGATGGATGGATGGATGGATGGATATAAACTGGTACTGATATATGCGGATTCCCCCTCATTAAAAATCCTTTTAGGTAAAAAACACCAACTATCTCCTTTTATACAAACTTAAACTTTAAACATTATCTGTGTAGAATATGACAACTTCTTCCTGTGACAGGGTGAGCATCCCGTCACTGGATCCCGATTGATCATGCGCCCTGGCTGCTTGGCCACAGGGATATCCCTTTGGCTGACCTGGTTAGCGCATGTGACTCTCGCCCTGGCCCTCGTTTCTCCACCTTACCACGTTCCATTTAAGTTAGTTGTGCCAAAAAAAGACGACTTTGATTCTGTCACATTGTGAGTGAGATAAATATCTGAAGAGTTTAATGTATAAAATGTGCACTGTGTAAAATTGATCATGAATAGTAAAAAACAAGACTGATAATTTCTTATATTACATTGTGATGCTAATATCTGATAATATCAGACTTCAGTTTTAATCTGTTTTCTCAACCTTGTGAAGCACATTGGTAAGCAACAGTAAATAAAACTGATGGAAGAGTTCATGTTTATTCTGTTTCTTCATTCTGATGTTGATGCTAAAGATCAGCATTATTTAATTTTTGATAAACTCATTTTTTTTTATCAAGCAAAGCTTTGAGCAGGTGGCTCTTTGCTCAGACAAGCAAATAAAACAATCTACAGCTGTGTTTCACTTTTACACAATGGCCTTGAATCCATTTAGGGTGTTAGATGATCTTCTGTTATTACATCAATAACCGGAGATTTATCCTGTTTCTCATCTGTTTATGTGACATTGTACCAGCCTGTACCACCTGGCCAGCAGCTGCAGGTGTTCTGGATGAGGTGTGTCCTTCACTAAGCTGCAGGCTTGTTTGGAGAGAAAACAGGTCGAAGAACTTGTGCTACTGAGGGTTTAATCTTTAACAAGCAATAGAACAGCTTAAAAAACCTCACCAATGTGTTAATGATTGTTGACCTTATCAGGCACGTAGAGCATAAAATAACTGTTGCTAAGTAAGTAAATTTTATTTGTATAGCACTTATCACAGAAAAAGAACATTTCATGAGGTGAAGAAAAACCTGCATCTACGTTTTGTGTGACTCTGTTAAATGGAAGCCCACTCCAGCCACTGATTAAAGAAATAATTGTGTCATAACTATGAGATAGCCAAGTCGTAATTATGAGAAAAACATTTTTTTTCAAAGTGGCAGGAATGAGGTTCCATACTGTTACTAAATATAACACTCTACTTTTTTCATGACACCCTTTTCATACCTGTGGGTGTCATTGAAACAGGAAAACACAGGTTGATCACGTACCACCCACCTCTATTCAGGTCATACTTAATTTAGCCTTGTGGCGAACCACCATGAGGCTCCACTCACACCCAGAGTGCAGGATGCTGCATGTATGTGTAAGAAGCATGTTTGGGCATGTCATGTGAGAGGGTGTTCTCTTGTTTCTGTTCTGAGTGGGAGTCGATTAAAGGATGACCAAACCTAACTCCTGTGTCGTTATATTCCTCCACATCCTCTCTTATAAATTACACAACATCTGGTTGTTTTATTCTGTTCTGAAGAAAACCTCATTTTCCACAGCAGAGTCAGGATCTGGGAAATCACTAAAATAAAATGACAACAAAAATTTAAAGTTTGATTTCTAAAAATCTATAAAACAGGTGTTTTAACTTGTTGGAGCAGGAAAACTATTGGATGAACTTCAAACATACTCTATAACATTCCCACTGCAGGTTTTAATGCTCAACCCAGATGGTTTAGACAAGAGTGTGGCTGTCTCTGGCTGAGTGGGAGGGCCCTGATGGGGAGTGTTAGCCTAGTGAACTAGACCAAATTCTTGCTTTGCAAAGTTTGGTCTAGGCACGCTCTATTGGAACCCTCCACTGCTGTGGCTGTCCAATCACAGCTCGCTATAGTTTTGGTTGGGCCAATCACAGAGCGGGAGTAGCCAATGACGTCAGCGCTGCAGCCGCGAACACAAACAACATGGCGGCAACGCAGGAACCACGTTGGTTTGAAACGGCTTGCCAGGCTAGGGGAGTGTGAGACAGTGCTGAGAGATTAGGAATGCACATAGTTATCTGGTTAACCAGTTAACTGCTATTGAGGTCATAACCGGTTGGAATAGCTTTGCCCGGTTGATAGCTGTTCACGTTTAAAGTTTAAGTTTTGTCTGTAGTATTGTAGCAGTCAAAAGCGTTGAGTCAGTAATGACAGCAGTACTGAACAGCAGCACAGCTTCACGAGTCAGGTCAAGACCAAACACTTCCCCCTGACTCACAGTTAGCCAACTGTTACCTGTTAAGGGCGTCAATAACCAGGTAAAGACATTTTGGAAAACGTGCATCCCTACTGTGAAATGACAGCTTTGTCTCACTTCTGATGCAGGTCTGACTTGGTTTAAAGTCTGGTGGCTCTGCTGGCCTCAAGTAATATCCTGCCCTGCCTACTGGCACATGGCGCCTCTGGTCTTTAGATTATAATTTAAATGTGACGACCATCAGACTGACCAGAACAAACTGCAGCCACACAGTCACCAGAACGTGAAGAAGGAAATGTATTATATTGTTCTTTCTGCTCTCTTAGTTTTGTGTGTAACAACCTGTTATTCTGCCTCTTTATCACGTCATGACAACTGGTTTCCAACACTTTCCTGGAATAGATAAGATGAAACTGATAAACCCAGAGTTTCCTTGTTCCTCTTCATGTTCTTCTGCCATCATCATCTGGGCCACATCTCTAACAACACTTTGTGTGTCCATAATATCACCTAAACCATGAAGTCCATCAGATACACTTGCAGGACATTTAGAAGTTAAATTCAGAATAATTAAAAACACCAACATTTCCTGTTCTGACACACTAAACATCTGCAGGAACAGCTTTTATATTGACAGAAGCATTTACCAGAACTGCAGCTCTGATCCAGTCGTTTCTTCTTAAAATCATTTTGTAAGATAAAGTGGAAGTTTCCTTTAACTGAAGACACCATCTCACTGAGAACTGGGAGGAGCTGAGCTGGACCATCAAAACCAGCAGGTCATCATCTGGGGAAAAAGTAAACTAACTTGTTATGGTTTAAACATAGAAACAGTTAAACAGACCTGTGTGTTTCCATTGGTTTTTCTTGCTTTAACACAGTGTTACGATGTTTTATTTACCTTAAATCACTGACGGTTTCGGCGACTCACTGTCGCCATCTTCAGAGTCACGCCGACTTGACGGCGTCACTTCCGCTGTTTATTTGCAGGCAGTAGGGGGCGTTGCTGCCCCCTACTGCCTGCGCCTTCCTGGTCGATCACCACGTCCCATGAATGATCCAGCGTGTACACTCCTTCATCCCTATTCATGGTCCTGGGTCCACGTCTCCTTATCTCGATCGCTTCCTTTATCCATCGTCTGTATTTTTGTTGTTCTGTTGTTATGATCTGTGTGCTGTCCCAGTCCATTATATGGTTTTCTCTTGTACAGTGGTCTGTTATGGCTGATTTCCTTATTGTGTTTTCTGCTTCCTCTTTGGCTGCTCTGGTGTGCCTTCGGCTTGTTTCTTTTTCACATTCCTTTTTGTGTTCCATTTTGCGTGTGTTGAGT
>SSNS01000028.1:1171192-1194127 GCA_006937985.1 Aphyosemion australe | reverse complement strand
GTTGGTGTTCCTATACTATCTACTATTGGTCTCAGAGGTGTACCTTGTTTGTGTATTTTTGGGGTTCCGTATATCCTTGGTATGATGTTGGCTGTTGGTATCCATTGTTTGTACATTTTTTCTGTTATTTTTCCTTTTTCCTGTAGTGGTTTCAATCATTTTTTCATGGTCTTTTTAACCTCTTCGGTTGGATCTTTTTTCAGAGTTTTGTATGTACTCTTGTCTTCAAGTAGTTGTTCCATCTGTTGCTTATATTTTTCTTTGTCCATTATTACTGTTGTCCTTCCTTTGTCTGCCGGTAATATGATGATGTGCTCATTTCTACCTAATGTTTTCATGGCTGTTCTCTCTTCTTTTGTGATGTTGCTGTGTTGAATTTTACTGTTTTTTAATATTCCTATGACATCATTTTTTAGCTCTGCTTTTTTCCTATGTCTGTGATTTGCTGGCATGCTATCTCTGTTGCTACTATGAACTCGTCATATGAGATGTGTTTTGGGGTTATTGCAAAGTTTAGTCCTTTTTTCAGTATACTTTCTTCTGCTTCTGTTAATTTGTGTTGTGAAAGGTTGCAAATCCAGTTGTTTGGCCCAGCGTTATCTTGTTCTGCTTTCTTCTTCTTTTTGTTTATTAAAACCATACATGACCGTCAAAAAAGGACTAGTACATCCAAAGGACACAATAACACAGGAACAAAAATGTGGAGTCGTTTACGAAATTCCATGCAAACTCTGCAATACAACATACATAGGAGAGACAGGACGACAACTCAACACACGCAAAATGGAACACAAAAAGGAATGTGAAAAAGAAACAAGCCGAAGGCACACCAGAGCAGCCAAAGAGGAAGCAAAAAACACAATAAGGAAATCAGCCATGACAGACCACTGTGCAAGAGAAAACCATATAATGGACTGGGACAGCACACAGATCATAACAACAGAACAACAAAAATACAGACGATGGATAAAGGAAGCAATCGAGATAAGGAGACGTGGACCCAGGACCATGAATAGGGATGAAGGAGTGTACACGCTGGATCATTCATGGGACGTGGTGATCGACCAGGAAGGCGCAGGCAGTAGGGGGCAGCAACGCCCCTTACTGCCTGCAAATAAACAGCGGAAGTGACGCCGTCAAGTCGGCGTGACTCTGAAGATGGCGACAGTGAGTCGCCGAAACCGTCAGTGATTTAAGGTACATAAAACATCGTAACACTGTGTTAAAGCAAGAGAAACCAATGGAGATAGACAATACACACAGGAAGAACATAACAAGAAGACCTGTGTGTTCTTCATTCTGTCTGACCTTTAGACTCCAGCATGTTTGTTATGCTTATCATCACATCCACCCACGTTTGTTATTACTGCTTGTGCTAGATAGTCACACGGGAAAATTTTGAAACCTTTAACCCAAATGCTTACCCAACTGACCAGGCTCAATGTGCTTCTGTACTTTTTAAACTTGCATGACTTTAGTGATGAAACATTTAGTAAAATAAGTCCTGTTTAAACAGCAAGGCTTGTTTACCAGAACATTACAAACTAAACTAGGGCTATAAATAATAGAGATACGGTCTAGCATGTCATTAATTATTTAAAAGGAGCAAAAACTAAAACCAGCCTGGAGCTGAGTGACGTGGTTATATTTCATCATGGACCTGAATGTGTCGATGATCTACCAAAGCAGAATGTGTTTCCACCAGGACCGTTTAAGATGTGACACATTGAGCCTGATCATTTTAGGCTGTGTCCAAATCCAGGGACTGCATGCTCACGAGTACCCGTCCTCATTGGTCTCAGGAGAACGTGTTCTTCCGTGACCACTTAGACCGGATGTTAACAGCTGTGAATGTGGACGTTCTAGCCTTAAATAAAAGTCCCGCCCCTACTCCTGTCACCTAGCAACTGCTTAAAGAAAATCTATAAAATATGGATCCACGATGCTGGATTATTCACAGTTAATTGTATGATTTATTTTATGATTTTTGATTTACCAATTTTATGAACTGTAATGAAGAGCAAGAATACAAACACACATTACAGGCCCAATGAGAATGGGAAACGCCTAAAAACACAACCACTTCAGGCTTTTACTTTTTCTACAGTCAGATTTTAATAAGCTGTCATAAAGTTGTACTGCTGCTCTCCTGCTGCTCTCCCGTTTCTTCTGCCATTGAAGAAATTCGGCCACGCTCTGATAGCTGCTACCATTTCCTGTGACCTTACTGTAACTTCAGTTACTGTAAAATGCACTGTTTTATAAGCTACATCGTCAGAGAAGTTACCAGGAACAGTTTGTTTGAAGTTAAAGTCGTTATTACCAGCTCCGTGGCCTAGTGGTAGAGTGTCCGCCCCGGGACTGGGAGATCAGGGTTCGATTCCTGGTCGGGTCATACCAAAGACCTTGAAAAAAATGGGACCCAATGCCTCCTCGCTGGACACTCAGCACTAAGGGGTTGGATTGGGGGGTTAAACCAATAGTTCCCGAGCGCGGCCACAGCTGCAGCTCACCGCTCCCCACCACGGGGATGGATCAGATGCGGAGATGTAATTTCACCAGTGTGTGATGATGACTTGGGACTTTAACTTTAACTGAAGTTACAGTAAGGTCACAGAATATGGTAGCAGCTATGAGGTGGTGAGATGAGGAGACCACGGAGACTACACCGCACCCGTTCTCAAAATCGGGGAAAAGAAGAACGGATTTCAAGACCGCATTCTGAGCATTCTTGTCTTATGGGCTCGACACACGGGAGGCGACATCGCCTCTCCTCCATTCATTGTCAATGAGACAAGCGCGACAAAACGATAATCGCGGGTCTCCCTTCTGCTAAGTGAAACGTGAAAAACGTGCATGTGTCGTGCACACGTGAGCCAGCAACGCGATCCCAGAAAGTTGAAAATGTTTCGCTCGGACAAGGACCAATCAGCGGAGGTTTCACTGACTGACCAATGAGAGGACAGGATGCTTCTCAGTACATCTCCGGGTAAACATGGAGGAAAAGTTAATACTTGCCGTGTCTGATGTCCCAGAGCTTTACAAGACTTCACTTAACTCTAGCAAAACCTCGTGAGACTTCACATCTACTGCTTTTTCAACTCTGAACTGCTTTAATGACACAAAATCCCCTACAATCTGACGGCCAATCAAAACAACGGAAGACTCGCTATTCGCCCTGGAACAGAGGCGCCGCTGGCCGCTGCCGCTTGTCGCCTCCCGTGTGTCAGGTTATGAAAGCGATAGCAATGAGTTTCGCTGATCGCGGTCGTTTGTCGCCTCCCGTGTGTCGAGCCCATTAGTCGTGGCGCTGTGATGTCACTGGTCTTAAAATCCGACCTCATGAGCACTCAACCCCTGGATTTGGACACAGCCTTTAGTGTGCAGTCATGACAAAGCAAGTCATGCTGAAGATGTGTTTAGTTGTTGATGAGTTTTAGCTTTACCCCGGCTTTCCAAAGGACGTGAAAGCGGCGCAGCGTTATAGTGGACAGGGTCCTTTTCACCGGCAGCTGTGTGTAACGTTCTAGACGCGTCCCAGAAGCGGAGGGATGCTATCGTTATATCTCGAGTCTATTTTTTACGCACTACGCTTCTGAAACACATCAAACTCTGCAGTTTAGATCGGGACAAACAGGACGTCAGTGTGTAACATCTGGAAACTTCCAAAATAAAAGTCACAAGCAGTACCTGTGAAAGCTCCGTAGCCGTGGTAAACAGAACAGAAAATAAACCACAGACCTTTTTGGATACATGCAGTTGTCTTTCTACTTGCTTTTTATTGTGTGGACTTCTGAAATCACGCGTGGTGTTGCAGTTCTCCCGTGATTGTGTGACCTCACGTGATCAGCTGTGTTGAACGCTTTCGCATCAGAAGCACTCATAGTTGGAAGGGGGCTCGTGGGAAAAACGCCGCTATTTTGTTACACTCTGCTTTTGTGGGCGAGGGAAAGCCAGGGTTAGTCTGTTAGCATGACCTAACCCTGTGTTTTTACTCATTATAAAACGAGTTCACTGTTGTTTCTTTCAGGTTACAACATGTCAAAGCACACAGCATTATGTCCCTAGACAGCTACCGTATATCACGATGGTGCATGGCTACAGAGTGTCAACCACAGTTTATGTAAATAAAAATGTAAAATTTCAAGCTAACAGGAATATTTAGCACAGATGTTGGTGATAATATTAATGAAAAGGACGAGTTTGTGAACGTGATGCACAGAATGTAAAAATATTTCACACAGTGGCTTTAAACGACTTTTGCACAGAAACATTATCAGTTAAATCTTCTCATCACAAGCAAACATTTGTTATTTTAATCCTCAGAACCAGAGGCCTGAGTTCTCAGCCACACCTTAAAGGTGTCTGACCTGTTTTAACTCAAACAAAAAGCTCTTTATAATTTACAGGTAGAGTGGAGTTACACCACCCAGCTGCCACGAAAGACCTGTTGAAGATTAGCTCCAGCTGCACCCATGTTGTTTAGCTTTGCCGCCACCAAGAACCGCCTAAATGTTTTTGAAAACTCTATATTCATCCATGCTGCAGATGAAAGTAAAACTGCAGTGAACACACACACACACACACACACACACACACACACACACACACACACACACACACACACACACACACACACACACACACACACACACACGCACACACACAATAACAGGAAGGATTTTTCTTCAAGAATCAGCTGTTAAACTAAAATCCATTCTTGTAGAGGTTATATTTGCTTCGTCTCATTTACATAAAAACGTTTTCACTCACCAGAGACGTAGCATAACATGAAGTCCTGCGTCACGTCGACTAGTGTCAAAAACAAAAACATATCATGTATCCATGAAGAAAACTCATGAGAATAACTAAAAACAAAACATGTTTCAGGAGGACAGAGCTGCTGTCTGAGTTCAGCAGGAAGGAGACTGAACACGATCAGCAGCAGTTTCTGGGAAATGCTCCTCCTACATGTTAATCTGTGAACAAAGGTCTATGGTGAAAGACGTTGTGTTTTATGGTTCAGAGTTTGAGAACAGTAAAACACATTTTTATTTAGTGACAGAATTATTATAAATATCTTTTGTCTTTTTCTAAATAAGTTTTAAAAGGTTTAACTGAAGATTTTGTGACTCAGTTTAAAGTTTTGCTCGTTAACATTATAGATCCATAATTATCAGGTCTATCATCAAAAGCTGCTTTAGTTTTTAGTTTGATTTAGTTTTTTTTGTTATTTTATCTTTTAATCCTGAAATTTATCATTAGCTTTCTTTTCTGCTGAGACACCAGAAACAATATCTGGGTGTGTTTGAACATGAGGGGGAATTCAGAACTCGTTTCTCTTTCACTTCACACACACACACACGCACACACACACACACACACACACACACACACACACGCACACACACACACACACACACACACACACACACACACACACACACACACACACACACACACACACACACACACACACACACACACACACGCACACACACACAAACACACACACACACACACACACACACACACACACCTTTCCCTCCAGGAGACTGCGTGATAACAAAAACCAGCAGGTTTCCTTCCAGCTGCAGCTGAGCTTCTCAAGTGTCTGAGGTCCTCCTCATCCATACCAAGGACCATGATACCAAATTCTAGCCTGGCAAGCCATCTAAATATGTGAATATATATATAATATATAATATAAAACTTTGAAAAGCAAGTATTTGGTGTAGTTCACTAGGCTAACTAACTTCTACTGCACCTAAAGCTTTGCTGCACTCATGTCTCACACCATGTGCAGAGGTTTACATGTGTTGTGTTTTTTGCACATATTCATCTCCTGCACCAAGCACAGAGTCTACTTCCTCATGAGTGGAACAACTGACCTGGCAGTAAAACAGTCTGACTGCTGCAAATAGACCTCAGAGGAATGGTGAAGTTAGGAGTGATTCAGAGACCTTGGTAAAGGAAGACCTGCAAGAGATTGTCTGGAATAGAGAGACTAAGGTGTCCTTGAGGGTTCAGGTCTGACGGGCCATCCTACATATGGAGAAAAATCATGTTGCTTCTAGACTCTAGGCTAGGTGAGAGACTCCTGGCTCCTGGAGCTGAGCAGGTTACAGGAAGTCACCTCCTAAGGGACCCAACAGCAGCTTTAGAAGCTTTATCGTGTTACTTTGAGAAGTTTTCTTTAAAGTTTTGTTCTTTGCGATATTTAAAGAATCATTTGTTTCTGAGTTTGTTTGAACCTGTCTGTGTTAAACTGTCTTTGCTGTAAATCGACACCGAGCCATTATTGTAGAACCTGGACCACGGCATCTGCTGCTTGTTCTTTAATTCAGGTTTCTGCACAAATGAATGAACATAAAAGTTCTTTAACATGCAGCTTTTCCACAGATGAGTACATGCACACATTTTAAACATATAAATTTTATTAGGAAAAAACAGCATCTAAAAGAATATGGTGATCAATAAATTCAGCTCAGATGTTTCAGTGTCCTAGACCTAGAGACGTTCAAACCCTGCAAGATGTTTCAAATTAAATACATCAGTTTAAAAAATAAATCCACTGTCAATATGAAGCTGAACTTGGTTCTTTTTTAGTTTCCTGTTCAGAAAAGGGCCATTCCAACTAATTCCTCCACTCCCTGAGCATCTTTTAATGACTCTCCTACAGTATTAATATAGAATAACGTAGGATTGTAAAATTATAATTAGAGTAGATTAAAGACGCTCAGGGGATGGAAAACTAGTTGGAATTGCCCTTTTTGTGAATTGGAAACTAAAAATGGGAACCGACACCAGTTTGGTACATTCTAGTGTTTTACACAGCTCAGTAGGTGGTTTAGGCTTCTGCAGCAGGCCAACCCAACAGATGAAACATGTACAGTACCTCGTCTGCGTGGTCTCAGCTGATACGAGCTCCTGTAGGGGGAACGGTCCCAGGCCAGCGTGAAATCTGCTGCTCTCTCTGTTCCTGGATCATCTGGATCATTTATCCAGCTGTAACGAGTCAGCTGGTGCTCTGCTACACATCCTCCATATATGAGCACATTCAGCAGGTTTCAAAGACTTTACGACCAGAAATAAAAGCAGATTTTCTAAAATCGTTCCATAAACAAACCCAGAAATCAGGAAGAGAGCCGTTAAAAAGAGAAGATCATCTGTTTGTGTCACTTCTGCATTTCTTCTGTTTTACTTCCTAATTTAAAAGAAGTTTTACTTTGAATTTATTATAACTGAGCTTCTGTTTTACTGGAGATTTAAATGATAGGGTTGACGACACCTTTGGGTGAAGAATGTCCTGTTTCTGTTTCTGCCTCTGGACTTGTCCCTCAGAGATCTTCACAGCCAATCATCTGCCTCCATTTAGTCCTTCATCCTCTCCCCTCACACCTATAACTTCTCCAGTTTAACACCTTGAATGACTCCTGCAGGTCGACCCGGCTAAGGGGAAACTGATTATTGCAGCTTTAACAAAGGCTAATTTTGTCTTTGGGCCAAGATGGTGTTTGCCAGGGATGAAGATGGTATTGTCTGAGCTTTCCGCTCATCTTCAACACCTGGTCATGGCGCCAGCGGTAGCAACCATCTGCAAGAGCCTTCAGACAGCTACTCAGCAGGTGTTGTAAGTAGGGATGCACCGGTATCGGTATCGGCCTTGATACCACATTTTCTAAAGTACTCATACTCGTTAAAAGTCCCTCGATACCGGGGACCGATACCACGGTCTGAGAAATGTCTGTTTGAGCGGCGTGTAAGGGGTTAATCACAGGCGCCGAGTGCCCGCCCCCAAGGCCCCAGCTGCAGCTCAGAGCAGGGAGAAGGCGAGGTGAGACGGGACAAAACAACATGTCAGCAATGTTTACCTTTTTTTTTATATAAGTCTGTATTCCTTAATATGTTGCATAAAAGATGCTGCAGTTTTCATTTTAAATAAATGTTCTTAATTCCAAACGAGTGCCTTGTTTTTTTGTTAAAGTATACAACTAAAGCTGTTATCTGTAAATTAAAATCATGTTTTTATTAAGTACTCGGTATCGGTGAGTACTGAAATGCAAGTACTCGTACTCGTTTTCAAAAAAGTGGTATCGGTGCATCCCTAGTTGTAAGGATCTCCTTTCAGAGCAGAGCTGCTGAAGTCTCACTCTTGCCCCACACGTGGAGGTTGGCTGGGCTTGGTACAGCATCATATACAGCCTGGACAAGGAACCAGACACGATGGAAATCCACCTCAATCATGTTTTTCCAGGTGACTTTCTGCTGTAAGATATCCTCCACTTCATCCTGCTGCCTGAGCCCCACTAACCTGCTCTTCCTCCACACCTGCTTGAACCTCTTCCTAAATTAGCTGGTGTCTCTCCTTCCCTCAGTCCTTCCTTTCTTGGATCTTTGGAAAGAACACCCAAGCCAGCTCTCCTGGTGGCCAACGTCCCCTCCAGCTCCTTCTGCCTGAGGCGTGACTCCACCACCTCCACTGCTTTCTCTGCTCTCCACCTCCTCCCTGCTCTCCCCTCGATGCCAGCTGCTGATACTTTCTGGTCCCTGGAGTCCGTGTACTGAAGAACTTCTCTTGTGCGTGCCACCATGAACTCCTAAGACCACTTAATGAGAGCTCCAAGCTGATACTGGTCCCATAAAGGGCTGTATAGTTGAGGCAGCGGGGGAAAGCCAACCATTTGCTGAGGAAACTACTCATCTTCCTCTTCAGGGTCTTCACTGTTGACACGGGAACTGAGTTCACAAGCAGAGCCACAGGCCACGTGGCAGGATGGAGTCCTGGTAAATCCAGACCTTGAATACCTGGCAGGCCTGACTCATCAGCTGTGGTGAGCCAACCTTCCAGATCTTTAGTGGACTTCTGATTGGAGGCGCAGTCTTTCAGGGATGCATCAAAAAACTTCCCCAAACTCTTCACTGGCTGTTCGCTGATGGACGGGATGGCTGTTCCACCCGAGGAAAACCAGAATCTGTCAACCACTTTTCATCGTTTAACACCAGTGATGCTGATCTGGTTGGATTGAAACTCATTCCTGCTCAAGTGAAACGTTTCTCCAGTCCTAAGATCCACCTGATGATGATGATGTAAGAGCTGCTCTGAACATCCACATCTGTCTGGGTCCAGGTCCAGAACATCTGCTTCTCTGTTCACAACCTTCTCATGAGGGCTCTGCCGCCCCCTGGTGGCCAGTCTACATCATGAATATTCTGGGCTTCAGGCTGATTTTAAAACTTCATTAAACACTTTTTCTGTTTTCACATAAACCTGCTGCTGTCTTCACTCTCGCCTCACAAATGGAACAAAACTCTGGTTTTGAGGGGATTTCTTATTTTTTTATGATTTTAAAATATTTATAAGAATTTTAAATATTGTTGAAATCAAAATGAAGAGTTGGAGCCATCCAGTTATTCAACACTACAGAAGATTTCTACTCATTTATCAGGTCATAAAGCAGCAGAGATGCTACAAAATCATCCTCATAAAGTTCTGTCTGAAACAAAATTGTTTCATGATTTATTTCATCACTTTCCATTTATGACTAACTCAGTTATTTCAGGGTGCAGCTGCCTAAAGGGGAGCACCTCCACCTGGCTCTCACCTGAGGAACTTATTTTAAGTTATTTGCAGCCCTGAATATTAAACTGCTGAAGCTGTTTTATTAAAAGGTTTATTTATAGAGCACATTTAACAACAGCTGACTAAAGTGCTGCAGAGCCGAGGCAATCAGCACCAGGAGCAGCCGTGAAGTTAAACACATGAACATGTAGAATTGCCTCTAAAACAAAGACGACATCATAAAAACAAAAACCTATAGAGAAGAACTAAAAGCACTCATTTACTATAAGCTAGTGAGCAGCTCCACGTCACACATTCATTTAGACTAAATGGGTTTTTCAAGATGAGTTAAAATGATCAAGTTCACCATCCCTGCACGCCTCTAAGATGTTTTCATGTTAAAAAAATCCCAAAATTATTTGAAGGTGATTGTTTTGTTGTGCTTCTCAAAAAAGCTCCAAAACAGGATCATCAGTGAAGTTATGGTTAGGATCCACATCAGCAGCCTGCTGGAGAGACAAAGATCATCACTGTAGAAATGCTATGGGGGGGGGGGGGGGGGGGGGGGGGGGGGGGGGGGGGGGTAAAAATGGCCCCACACTTTGGACACACCTGCTTCAGACTGAAAGTAAACTGTCTAATGACCAAAGTTAATTATCGTAGCTGTAATCTAAGACTTTAATCAGATGGTTCTGAATTTAGAACGTCGTGTTTCCCTGCAACAGCAAACAGTTTGATTCATCTGTTTAGTTTCATTTAACTATAACAGATTTTATTTAGTTTCCAACTAACAACCCACCAGACCTCAAAGGTGAAAGAACCAGGAGCAAACGCGTTACCTTCAGCTGCATCCGTGTGGCTCCATGAGCTCCTGCTGCTTTCCAGAATGCAACAAACTACCTGCAGCAGGTGTGGCTGCTCTAACCCCGCCCCTTTTCAAGTGAAGAGCCAGCAAACCAGGAACAATGCATTTATTTATGAACATCAGCCACAAGAGGATTTAAAGCAGCTAAATGAGCTGAGTCCCATGCATGAACCTATTTATGTCAGCTGTGTGGAAACCTGGGAAATTATTTACTTCAGATGAGATGGAGGAGCTCTGCTGTTCAGCAGTGGATCTTTTTACCAGTAAAATCAAAGTGTGTGTGTGTGTGTGTGTGTGTGTGTGTGTGTGTGTGTGTGTGTGTGTGTGTGTGTGTGTGTGTGTGTGTGTGGGTTAGGGTTAGGTTTTTACATAACTACTCAGGGTTAGGGTGCCACTAGTCCAGCCTGCAGGTTTGGTTAGCTCGTGTTTGAATAGAAATAAATGATAATAATGAAAAACAGCTACTTCCTTTTAGGGTCTCTGACCTCGAGTCAGTGAAAGAATCTAAACTAGGTGTGAAACAGACTGATGAAGTTTGTCTAGAGCAGCAGAACCCGTTCTAACCTCACGGTCCTTTCATGTCTGAGCCTGAGAGGAGAACCTGGCTGTAGCTCAGTGATGTGTAGGATAGGATTCATCTGAATCAACAAAAGCTTCTGATTTCCTTCTAACAGCAAACTGATTTATTCTAGCTGTATAAGAAAAACACAGGATTTATGTATTTATCATTTTTATTTATTTTAGGGCAAACCTCCAGTGATACAACCTTCACATGAAAATTAAAACTCTAACCATCATGATGGGACAGCAGACAGCATCCTGGAGTCATTTCTAGTGGTTGTAGTTATAAAAGGTCTGATTATAGAAACAAGAACTCCTGCTGTTTAAGCTGCTGACAGAGTCAACGTGTCCAGTTCAGATAACGAGTCCTGCTGCACCAACGATATGAAACCTGAGAGGCAGGAAGGAGTCAGACTCAGTGAACTATAGATACTCGACTCTTGGCTTTAAAAAGGACAGAAAAATAATCCGACTAAGCAGAAAGTGGCCCACGTCCACGCCACTAAAACCAGAGCTGATGAAAACATCACTAATAATTATCTGATGTTATAATAATGACTCACTTATGTGAAAGTTCCTTAAAGGCACACTTGGCAGTTTTGGCTTTTAGCACCCCCTAGTGTTCGTTAGTGAAACCAACAGTGAAACTTCTCTCCTCGCTGTGCGCTCGTCTTTCTAACACCAAACAACCTGAGTGTACTCTAACCCTAAAACATTTACCACAGCACCTCTGATAACGTCCTGGTAAACCTGATTTCAACTAAACATCTAAACTTAAAGATAAAATGACTTCTTTGCTGCAAACGAGGGAGAAACACTTTCCTAACATGGAATAATAGAAAATCCCTTTATTGTGGGAAAATCTGGTGTAAAAACAGAAAATCTGATTCACAACAGGAGCAAAGATCAAAACTTTATAAGAATAAAACCAACAAATACTTTAAAATGATTTAAAAGTGAGACATGAATGAGTGCAAATAGAACAAAAGAATGTGTGTAAATCACAAAAGCAGCAGGAATGCATAAGAGATGGTTTACTGGTTGTGTTGGGAGCAGTGGTGGCTCTACAGAGCTGGGAGGAAGGAAGTACGATAACATTCCTGGGATGCAGCAGAGCAGACATCCGCAGACAGAGCTGCTGTTCCTAATCAACTTACTTTGTTCTTGCCGTCCTGGGCTGGTGCCTGGACCGGCTCTAACAGATAAGAGTCTCGTTGTTCTGACTCATCAGAGCATCCAGGTGTGTAAACAGCTGTTTTAGGAGGGTTAGGAGTGTCGTAGAGATCACCAGCAGATAAACGGACCATGGAGCCTGTTGTGAACCACAGAGATGAATCAGTGTGATCCACTAAACTACATCAGTCAGCATCACTTCTACAAATAAAACACAACAAATAAAAAAGGTGCATCACCTCAATGTGAGGCACACAAGATCAGACAAAATTAACATCAATCCATTAAGTTTATGTCTAGAGCACTTTCCACTGGGACGGTGACCAAAGGGATTCACAGAAAAAATACAGATAAAAAATCTATAAAATAAAAACAACTAGGGCATCAATACAGTAGCTGTCACAGTCAGACGAGGTTATTCATCCTCATTTTGTTTGATTTAAATGTTATATTTTATTTATTTCTGTGTTTTGATGCCACCTGCTGGTTGGGGTGAACGTTGCACTTGAAGGTGAGTGAATGAGTCATGCAGCAAGAACGAGCTCGCCGTTGGACAAGAAGAAAAAGTGGACATGGACTGAAGTTGCTCGTGAATATTCTGTGGAGAGGCACACATGGTGTGTTTGTAGATTTTATTTGTATGTGTTATTACCTGGGTTTTAATTTCATGTTAATAAAATTAATATTTGTGTTTAGATATTTGTGTTTTACGTAGTTTTTCAGTGTTTGCTGGTGAAGATAAAACAACCTGTTGAACATCAGCTGGAGCGTTTTCTTCCACATTAAACTAAATACACTTCATTATGAATAAGAACACAGATAAAACGTTTAAGCTGCTAAACAATAACAGTAAAAACACACCAACTCACCAGAAGTCTCAGATGAGAAAATGAGTGTGAGGAACGTTAATATCACCCTGTTGTCAGGGGATGATGTGTTTGCTGGTGTTTATTTATTTGTTTATTTGTTTTGATCCCCATTAGCTTCCACAGCATGCTCCGGTAGCTACTCTTCCTGGGGTCATTTCAAGAGATATGAAGTCAGGTAAAAGGGGCTGGGCCATGATTACTGGAAATAGAATGAGTTCATATGTATTCAGAAAGACACTGAAGCCAGTGTAACATTACCAGAGCTGGAGTAATGTGGCTGCTCCTAGCTTGTCTTAACCACCGCATTAATCTGCTTTTCCAAATTGAGTCTGTTATCAAAGATAACATCAAGGTTCCTGACCTGTAGCTTGATTATTGAGGCCCATGGGCCAAGGTCAGGTGTGTTGACACCAGGGTGGTTTAGGGGTATGAACACAGTTCATTCAGTCTTGTAGCTTGATTATATTTATTAATAGGGCATAAATCTTGATGCTAGACCCCCCTAGGGGTAATTTTCTAACTCATTATTTTTTTTCCAAATTAATTGTAATTAATGCATTAAATTCCCACCCCTAATTATATTATATTATATTATACTATACTATACTATATTATAATATATTAAGGGCCATGACTGCTCCCGGGTAAAAGCTGGAATTCCTGAGAATCCTCAGAGAATAAATTCTCTGCTTCACCATCAGCAGCTCGCTGGTGTTGATGCTCCTCTTCAGGTCCTGCTCCAGCTGGAGGCCCAGAAACCTGAACACAGGTCCCGTCTCCATACAGGCTCCACCCATGATGGGTGTCTGGATGTCAGGTTTGTTCCTCCTTAAGTCAAAAACAAGCTCCTTTGTTTTTTTAGAGTTCAGGAGCAGGTTGGTGCCTCTGCATCACTCTGACATCTGCTCCACCTCGTCCCTCCCTGCTTGGGATGAGTCGGACCAGGTTTGTTTCATCTTGTTATTTAGTGGGTGGAGACACAGCCGTAGGTGTAGAGGAGTGGGCCCAGCACACGACCCTGCAGCATCCTGCTGAGTCTGAGAGCTGTGGGGGAGTGAAGACCCAGCCTGACTGAGATGGTTCTGACAGGAAGTTCCAGATCTGCCAGTTTGGACACCAGTTGCTGTGGGAGGATGATGAAGGCATATCCAACCTTCATGCAGGTTTCTACGACTGGATTCTGTTAAATGTTTATTCTGCAGTGATCAGAAAAACTGTCATTAGGGATGCAGCGATACCACTTTTTTCCAAACCGATACGATACCGATACTTGGATCTGAGTACTCGCCGATACCGATTACCAATACCGATACTTGTACCACACACAAAAATGCAATGAATTGGAATACAGGCTTTTTTGGGAAACATGAACAGCAGGTTCTTTTTGATGAAAATAGTCATCTCTGAATTTTCAGGTGTGAGCCTGTTTCTGCTTTCATTCACAATGTTTGAAACAGCTCCCCTATTGGTCAATATAAAAAACTACAACAGAAATGACAAGTCCCAGTGAAGCCACTTTCAGGCAACTGGTATCGGTACCTGGTATCGGTTAGCTTTTTTCTGGTATCGGTATCGGCCCGGTATCGGTGCATCCCTACCTGTCATGTCTTGTTCCTGTAGAGAAAAAAGAAACGACTTATAAAATTAAACACTTTCATATCTGTTACTGAAGAAATTATTAATAATTAAGGTTCTCATCTAAATCTGTGAGTTTGAGTCAAAGCAAAGTGATCCGTTACCGTACCTCAGTGAGACGTCATGGTGGATTTCCTTCATCTGCAATAAATAAAACAAATGAATCTAAGAACAAAACCAGCAGAATAAATCCTCACAACCATCATGACTTTGTAGAAAATACTATTTGTGAGGTCTAGGTCTGAGCTGAGTAGGCTATAACTGGAGTTCAGATGTGGTGTACGACCCAAACGCGGAGTGACTATCGCTGGGTTGGACAAACACACAGAGGAACCTAGGTTTGCAACTTGAAAGGGAACAAAAGCGTACAGCAGCTCCAGAGTAAAGAAAGGAGACTTAGTAGAAGTCCACAGGTCTGCTGGGTAGACTGGTGGGTTAGGTCAACTCTGGACACATGAAACCATGACTGAGTGGCGGGCAGAAATGGGGCACCTCCATATATAGGTGGGGTTGGTGACGTGAGCAGGAAGTCTGGTGTGGTGCATGTTGGGTAGTGGAGTTCTGGGGTAGATCAGGTGTGAAGTGGAGGCTGGGGAGTCGGACCGTGACAGTATTAACGACTGAGTCCATCCATAAGTAAACGGTCAGAACCAGAATCACAACCACAGCTGTGTGTGTGTGGGCAGCCCTCCACCGCCCACACACACAGCAAAGGAGCGTCCTCAGTAACACACTCTGGTGAAGGCAACATGAAGGAAACATAGAGAATACTACTTTACTACTCTGTGTATAAATAGGTCTATATGCCCACCTGGCTCCCCGTTACCTTCTGTGTACGGTTTAAATTACTGACCTTTGTGTTTAAAGCCTTACATGACTTAGCACCTCCTTATCTGTCCGACCTGCTCACCCCCTATGCACCCACGCACACGTTGAGGTCAGCTGATCTCCTGCTACTTTGCACTCCCTGGATGTCCTACAAATCATGGGTAAACGAGTGTTTGTTTATGCCGCTCCCATACTATGGAATTTACTTCCCATTACAGTTAGGCAGACACCCTCTCTGGCTGTTTCTAAATCCCAGTTGAAGACCTACTTTTACAGTTTGGCCTTTGCACAGTGACTTGTTTTTTTTGTTTTTATTGTCCTTTTTTATTGTTCTTATTGTTTTTACTGCTTTTATTTGTTTTTACTACCTTGCATTGATGGCTCTACTTTTATTGGGGTTTTTTTTGTCTTATTTTGTTTTTAATGAACCTGTCTGTGCAGCACTTTGGTCAGCTCTTATGCATTAAATGTGCTATATAAATAAAGTGGTATGGTATACTGTGTTTATATATATATATATATATATATATATATATATATATATATATATATATATATATATATATATATATATATATATATATATATATATACACACTGCTCACAAAAATTAAAGGAACCCTTTTTTTATTGGGCCTGGCATGAAATCAATGAAACCTGTCTGATAATTTCCTGGTTGATTAAGCAGCTGAGGGCATTGTTAATCACTTTCAGCTGTATTGGTGTTCATGGACTTAACGACAGGTGCACTAAAGTGGCAACAATTACAAAACCCTCAAAACAGGACTGGTTTAACATGTGGAGGTCATTTCAAGTTTCTCCCTCTTGATCTTTTTTGGCTGGTTTTCCACTCGTGCTAGTTTTGGCTTGAGTAATTATCTCTACTGGCAGCATGAGGCGATTCCTTAACCCTACAGAAGTTGCACAGGTTGTCCAACTTCTCCAGGATGGCACATCCACACGTGCTGCAGCAAGAAGGTTTAATGTGTCTCCCAGCACAATCTCCAGAACATGGAGGAGATTTCAGGAGACTGGCGGTTATTCTCGGAGAGCTGGACAGGGCCGTAGAAGGTCCACAACCCATCAGCAGGACCGATACCTGCTCCTTTGTGCAAGGCGGAACAGGCTGAGCACTGCTCGTGCCCTACAGAATGACCTCCAGAGGGCCACTGGTGTGAATGTCTCTACCCAAACAATCAGGAACAGACTTCATGAAGATGGCCTGAGGGCCCGACGTCCTGTAGTGGGCCCTGTGCTCACTGCCCAGCACCGTAGAGCTCCACTGGCATTTGCTCAAGAACACCAGAATTGGCAAGTCCGCCACTGGCGCCCTGTACTTTTTACAGACGAGAGCAGGTTCACCCTGAGCACCTGTGATAGACGTGAAAGAGTCTGGAGAAGACAAGGAGAACGTTATGCTGCCTGCAACGTCGTTCAACATGACAGGTTTGGTGGTGGGTCAGTGATGGTCTGGGGAGGCATATCCATGGAGGGACGCACAGACCTCTACTGCCTAGGAAATGGTGCTCTGACTGCCATAAGGTATCCAGATGAAATCCTTGAACCCTTTGTCAGACCCTACGCTGATGCAGTAGGTCCTGGTTTTCTCCTAATGCACGACAATGCCCGGCCTCATGTGGCAAGAGTATGCAGGCAGTACCTGGAGGATGAAGGAATTGAAACAATTGAATGGCCTTCACGATCCCCTGACTTAAACCCAATAGAACATCTGTGGGACATTATGTTTGGGTCCATTAGGCGGCGCCAGGTTGCTCCTCAGACTGTACAAGAGCTCAGGGATGCCCTCACACAGATCTGGGAGGAAATGCCACAAGACACCATCCGTTGTCTCATTAGGAGCATGCCCCGACGTTGTCAAGCATGCACACAAGCTCGTGGGGGCCACACAAGATACTGAAAAGCATTTTGAGTTGCAGAAATGAAGTTTTTGAAATAATGGACTAGCCTGCCACATCTTCATTTCACTCTGATTTTAGGGTGTCTACACCATTGAGCCCTCTGTAGGCTGAAAACTTTTATTTCCATTAAAAGACTTGGCATCCTTTTGTTCCTAAGACATTGCCCTGTCGTTATTTGTATAGATATCCAACTTCATATTGAGATCTGATGTATCTAATGTGTTTCTTTAAAGGGTTCCTTTCATTTTTGTGAGCAGTATATATATATATATATATATATAGGGCGATGGTGGCAGAGGAGTTAAGTTGCCGCCTTGCAATCGGAAGGTCGCAGGTTCGCAACCCGCTCAATCTGTCGCTATCGTTGTGTCCTTGGGCAAGACACTTAACCCACCTTGGTGGTCGGAGGGACCGGTGGCGCCAGTGTATGGCAGGCCCCGCCTCTGTTAGTGCGCTCCAGGGCAGCTGTAGCTATGATGTAGCTCATCCCTACCAGCGTGTGAATGGGTGGATGACTGATTGTGTTGTGAAGCGCCTTGGGGGGTTGTAGAACCCTAAGAAGGTGCTGTACAGGCCATTTACCATATATACGTATATATGTATATATATATATGTGTATATATGTGTATATATATATATATATATATATATATATATATATATATATATATATATATATATATACACATATATATAGTCTATAAAAACAGAAAAATCAATTATTAATTCTGTCATGAGTGGGAAAAAAAACATGGATTAGAATATTTCTGTTGTCCTCATTGGGACTCAGACATCTTCTCTTGGCTCTGGAGTAACAAACACACACCAGGCCAACCATTACTATGACTAGTAAACCCACACTAGCTGTTACAGGAACAGCAGAACTCTTCTCTGCACACTCTGCATCAGCAGGATGTCTGATAACAGCCCTGAACCATGACTCTAAACCACTGCAGACTTTAAGAAAACATCAGCCACTGTAATCAGATTACATGCATGTGTTATGTAGGTTTGATTTCAGTCTCACCTGCTGCAGGTGACTCCTAGAGCATCTGATGATGTTCTTCTATCTAGAGAACACAGTAAAATAAATGTTGGCATCAAAAACTAAAAACATCATGAATAAAAACACAAATAAACAAACTAAATATACCGGGCTGTGAGTTCCTGCGTTGCTTCGTTTGTCTGTGAGTTCTAAACACAAAACAATAAACATTCATTAATCCTGTCATGAGTTTATTAAACATGGATTAAAGTATTTCTGTTGTCCTCACTGTGAAACCACGACTTGATCTTGTCTCTGTAGTAAAACGCAGCAGCAGCCAGGCCAACCAGCTGTAACACCGTAAAACCCACACCAAGTCCTGCAGGAAGAGCAACACTCTCTCCTCCACACTCTGCATCAGCTGAAGGCGTTCCTGCTTTGACCAGCTGAAGGTTTCTGGTTTCACATCTGAAATGATCAGAGACACCAGCTTCACTTGTGTCCTGATGAAGCAGATGACTGTGGTTGTTCTAGAGAAGCTCTTACTGTGTGTGTGGCTGACAGGATGTTGATGATCCGTTAGAGAAGGTTCCTCCGCTGCAGGGAGAACACTCAGAGTCTGATGAGGACGTTCCTGCATGGAGACCACACGGACAACAGAAGCTTTAGTCAGCTTTGATGGTTCTGATGAACTCATGTTCAGCTGTTAGCAGCTACAGGAAAGACTTTAACTAACTTTAGTTTTTCTGACCTAAAACCAAACCAACCTGATTTACTGATGAACTCTCCAGCTCCACAGCTGCTGTGTCTCTGAGCTGCTGAACAGCTTCCTGATGTGGAGTCGATGCAGAAGAATCCTTCCAGAGGTTCACAGAATGTGTCTGATGATGGACCACATGGACGTCTCTCCTTCAGACCAGCTCCTAGCAACACATCCAGATGTTGGATAAATAAAGTGTTATTCTCATGTTTTTGTAACTCAGCACAACGTTATAGATGATTGTAACGTCCTTCCTCAGGTCTGGCTCTAGGTTTAGTGGAACTAAAGAAACATGAATGAACCTGAGTCACAGCTGGAACATCTGTAGCAGCTTTTATTCCCAGAAGGAAGATCCATAAACGTTCCCTCTGAGCAGGGAACACAGTATGTAGGTCCAGACCCTGTGCAGTCGGCTTTAACTCGACTTCCTGTTGGAGAACAAAACATTTAAGTTGAGCCAGTTTTATATTTACTGGAGTAAATTTGTCTAAATTCTTTAACACATCATTATTCATGTTTCAGACAAAATGAACCAACAATCCTGTAAATAAACATAAACCACATCAACATCCAGCCTGAACTCACCTGGGGGGCAGTTGGAGCAGCAGCCCCCCCCTGACCTGTACTGTGACAGGTGACACGTGAGAGCAGCAGCAGCACTGATGTTGATGATGAGAATCTAAAGAGTTAAATTAGAGTCACGTTTTAGTCTGGAGGTAAATCTGCTTTATTACGTTTAACAGGATAAAACAGGAAAACAGCAACAGGTGATTTTACCGTCACGAGTCCTAGCAGCAGCATCTGAGTCAGCAGGTTCTGACTGAAAAGTGGGAGGAGCCACGTCGACTCGTGAACTGCAGGTTGATCTCTGGAGAAACAAAAAAGAAAGAAAATGACCAAAAAGTGAAATAATTTAAATGACCTGAGGTCGTTTCATGTTCAGGACCTGAGTGGTGATGGCTGAGGCCTCCCCCCCGCTGCTTCTGCCCTCTACCCTCTGTGGGTCTGGTGGGGGGTCACCTGTACCACCACCAGAAAAATATTTCATCATTTTACTGTGAAACTGGTGGTAGTATAGATGAGCCTTTAGGAGAATCTGAAGACAGTTCTTTGTCACCTTTTTGCATTTTGGAGAAATTAATTCCTGAGAGTGACAGAAACGCCTGTTTTGTAAAGGCGTTTGTTACAAGCTGTGGTTGGGTGGAGAGTAAGGGCCAGGTGTAACGCAGGCAGGCAGGCAGGCAGATAGATAGATACCTTTGTCACTGTATACCAGACACAATGAAATTACAGTTGCCCATCCAATGGAATTTAAAATCATACAACCACACATCATCATAAAAACATAAAAACATTAAAACATTAAAAACATTTCATCATCATATAAAAATAGAAACTCAAAACAACCTTACCTAACATTAGGTGTGTGCAGGGTGGTGAATGATTTTATCATAAAAGGATTTAACAACACAGCTCCAGTCTTATGGTACATGGTCTGTATTTGTATAGCGCCTTCTTAGGGTTCTACAACCCCCCAAGGCGCTTCACAACACAGTCAGTCATCCATCCATTCACACACTGGTGGGGATGAGCTACGATGTAGCCACAGCTGCCCTGGGACGCACTGACAGAGGCAAGGCTGCCGAGCACTGGCGCCACCAGTCCCTCCGACCACCACCAGCAAAACCTAAACAGAGCAATGGCTCAGGGTTCACATTTCAAACAGGCAGCTAGCTGACCTCAAACTAACACACAAGGTCCTCTGACCACGCGAGTGTGTGAGGCAGGAGGAGTCCAGCACCGATCTGGCTCCTCGCCTGTTTTAAAACTCTAAAAGCAAAAAGCTTTCAGACAAACGGAGCTTGTTTCCTAAAACCCATTAAAGCCAATAGGCTACGTTCACACTGCAGGTCTTGATGCTCAATTCCGATTTTTTGCGTAAATCCGATTTTTTGTGTGACTGTTCACATTATAACTGAAATGCGACATCAAACACTCTCCAGTGTGAACGCTTCACGGCCCCAAAGCGACCCGCATGCGCAGAAGACAAGAAGTCACACTCTGAACCAGGAGAGGTGGAGTTGTGATGTGAAAGCCTCACAGACAGTTCAGCCACAGGATCACACCTGAGTCTCTCGTTTTGGGGTGGAAACTATTTTAAAAACTATTTTACTCCTTATTCCCGCCGTCTTCCCGAGTTAGTATTCCCTGAAAATGTTTTGGTATTAAGTTCATTCACGGAACCCCCCCGCCCTGCTGTCACGGAACCCCCCCGCCCTAGCCTAGTGAACTAGACCAATTCTTGCTTTGCAGAGTTTTATATACACATATATGGCTTGCCAGGCTACCCCTGCCCCGCTCTCACGGAGACCGAGACCGGAGATGCGCTTTGCTCCAGCAGCACCTCCCGTTCTCCTGCTTTCTTGTATTCTTAATTCCAGTGGCGGCTCGTCCATAGGGGGCGCTAGGGCGCCGCCCCACCACTCACAGGAAGGAAAACATAAAAAGTGAACTAAACGATCTATACACCATATGGACTAAGTGCTGTGTGTAATCTGTGTTTAATAATGTTTTTTTTTACTTTTAACACGGCCGAATCGTCGACGTACTTGTCACGTGTCCTCTCGCGGGCGCAACAATCTTTACCATTGACTTAATATGGGCTAACTGGCGCATGTGCAGTGGGTCCCCAAACCGTCCACAACGAGAAAGAATAGGAGAGCGGTTGGTCGCATCTTTTAGCGATCGTCGCCGCCTCACCGGGTGAATTCTGCTCAGACCAGGGGGAGGAGATCGCTGATTGGTCGGGTTGTTCACCCCGCCCTGAGGGGAAAACTTTCCACAGGCTGGCACAGTGTGGGTCCATCTGTGCCAATTTGTCACAGCAGCAACACATTACTTCCACTGAATATTTTTTTGTTGTCCAACCTTTTAGCCATCTTTGCTATAATTGTGAAATCATCAGTGACAAATAAAGTTAATTGCTTCAAAACCTGACGTAGCAAACGCTACTAGTAGGTTCCAATGTGTGAAACCTGAGCCAATCAAATTGCTTGTTGTTGAGTTTTTTCAGCTGGCTGGCTTTCGTGTTAACCAATCACAGGGAGAGAATCCACGTAAACAGGAAAATGATGAATGCATCAAACACTCAAGCGGGCAAAACTCTTATATAGTCTTTGGCAAAACAATGCCAGCAAACAGTCTGATCAGCTATGCTTTTACGTTGGGATGTAGAATTTCACGAACCGAGTGGATTATTTTTACTACACCACACGGATTATGGCCATAACCTGCAGGTAAGCCTCATTTTAGCTTTTGGCTTCAGGAAATAGCATGCTGCCTCGTTAGCGGCTAGCACCGCTCCATACGGTTTGAACTAAGTGGTACTTCTTGTTTGTGAGTCTGGGCTTTAATCTAAACGCCGGCTGCTTCTGTGAATATCTTGCGTTGTGTCACTGTGTGTTTTTCTGGATACGTGTAGCGTCTATTTTACGGCCTCACGTTTATTTACAGCTTATGGGTGTTCTGTTTGTAGAAAGTGGATTCTATTGATTAGATTTAGCCTACTCCCCTTAAGCGTGTGTGCAGTTTGTGTAATATATGGGTGAATGGATGAATGTTTTTGTCAAAAACATGCTTAATATATTCGAAAACCTTTTGAATAACTTTGTTGCCGGAAGCGCTACTGTGACCGTCAGTTGTGTGACGCTGATGCTTAAGAATCAATGGTAATTTTGCGTCCCCTAGTGGTGATATGTGGTTAGCGCCCCACCCAAAA
>SSNS01000028.1:1167636-1170516 GCA_006937985.1 Aphyosemion australe | reverse complement strand
GGCCAGATGCTAAAAAAACACATTAATCTGGCTTTCTGGAAGTTTCACAAATCAGAAAAAGGTTTCACAAATCACAAACTATGTTTTCTGTAATCTACTATTAGTGTAGAATAATCCAGCACAGGTTTGAAGAGAATAAGTGTTGTACTTTGGGAGCTAGGCCACTTCCAGTGTGGGCCAGATGCTAAAAAATGCATAAATCTGGCTTCTTTGAAGTTTCACAAATCAGAAAAAGGATTCACAAATCACAAACTATGTTTTGTGTAATCTGCTATTAGTGTAGAATAATCCAGCACAGGTTTGAAGAGAATAAGTGTTGTACTTTGGGAGCTAGGCCACTTCCAGTGTGGGCCAGATGCTAAAAAAATGCATAAATCTGGCTTTCTTTGAAGTTTCACAAATCAGAAAAAGGTTTCACAAATCACAAACTATGTTTTATGTAATCTACTATTAGTGTATAATAATCCAGCACAGGTTTGAAGAGAATAAGTGTTGTAGTTTTGGAGCTAGAGCTGATTAAAGATGGTCAGAGTAGAGAAAAATTGAGTGGAATTGCCCTTTAGCTATTTCCCGAATCGGAAGCTGGAATCGGAAGCCAACTTCAGCCTCGTCTCAGAAAGGTCCTGACACGATGCTCACCTCCACTGAGCAGTGACGTAGGAGGTGGATTTAATGCGACATGACCGTTCAGACTGCAGTCACTTTCAAAAAATGCGCATATGTGTCGCAATCAGTACTACATATTGAAACGACCTGGATCGGATTAGGAAAAATCGGATCTGTGCTGTTCAGACTGGCACAAAATCAGATAAGGGTCACAGGCAGGTCAACATGCGGATTTGATGCGCTTTTGCCTGCAGTGTGAACATAGCCTAACACACGGAGCTTCTTTCTGGTTTTATCAGCAAACAGCGTTGAGGTGCATTACCGCCACCTACTGACCTGGAGTGTGGACGGCACTTCTAACACAGACTAACCCTAACCCGTATTCATGTCTATGCTTCTAACCCCTAAACCCTCCACTCCCGTGTTTCCTAACTTCAACACTGCTTCAACACTTTTGCCACTTGGCCCAACCTTTCTCTGACCTCCAGCCTGCACCCCTCCTTCCTCAGCTGTCCCATCAAACATCTCCTCTCCCCTCATATCTCCTCATCAGCCCATGTTCCTGTCTCCTATTCCCACTACCCTGATGTTTACCCAATAGGAACAGCTGTTTAACCCCGTATGGCCAAACCTTAACCTGGACAACTCAACCTCCTCTCTTCTACCTCTCCCCATCCTCCTCATTTCCCCCTCACCCCTCTGTATTTCATACATCCATCTTCCAATCCTCTCCTCCTCCCATTTTTTCTGCCATTTTTGCTCCAAAACCCGTCTTATCTTCACTTCAGCCTTCCCCACACCAATCTGTACGTCTACCTGAGGACGATTCACTGCATTCTTAGCTAACTCGTCCACCACCTCATCACTGCCCACCCCACAGTGCCCTGGCACCCACATAAACTGGACAAGCAGACCCATCCTGTGAACCCTACAGTGTTTGTGCCGTTTCTGCCATAACATCCGGCCTGCTGGCCCAGTGTCTTCCCCTCAAGCTCTCCAGGGCCGCACTTGAATCAGAGCATATGACCACCCTCAATGGCCTGGTTTCCTCCAGCAACAGCTCCACCATTCCCCCTGTGTATACAAACATTCCAGCACTTAGCCTGTCCCCACCCTCACTCCTGGCACAAACACTGCCATCCCCATTTGGCCCTCAGTCCCTTTTGACGCATCAGTTTACACCTTGACCTACATGATACCCCTCAATCACCCGTGCCTACCTCTTTCCCCCCTCCCCACCATTCCCAAATCCACGCTGACATCAGGCCACAGCCACGGAGGCACCACACTCCAGGGTACCACCGGACCCATCTCATACTCTGCTATTGCCGCCTCCACCACCATCCCACTCACCCCTCTCTGCCAACACAGTTCTAAATTTCAAACTGGGATGTTCCCATCCATACCCCAGCACAGACACCCAATAATTAAGCATCAGCTGCTCCCCCCATCTCCACCTGCAGAGCTGCCACTGGGGTCGTTGGCATAGCCCCAGTGCCGTCTCAAAGCCTGCCTCTGTCCCGCATTCCTTCTACAGCTCTGCACAGGTGGATCAGCTGAAGGGAGGAGGAGGTGGGGAGCCTGAGACCTGCAGCTCCTGCTTTCAGAATAAAAAGGCAGCAGCCGTAACAGCATTAATCTGTACTTGGACCTAGCATTTCTCCAAAATTCCACAGAAAAATGATGAGATCTGTGTTCTGGTGGTAGTAGATGACCCTTCAGGAGAATCAGAAGACAGTTTGTTGTCACCTGTTTGCATTTGGAGAAATTAATTCCTGAAAATGACACAAGGGTCTGTCCTGGAAAGGTGTTATTGGGTATTTTGACCTAATATTTTTGTAAACAGTAAAATTATAACATATTTGTTCTGGATATCATGGAAAAGTAGTAGGTAAGTCTTAAATAAGCATTTTTGATGGTCAAGCCTCTCACTTCCTCTTAAATGTCATTATTACGGCTGAAGGGGTCCTGATGCTCTATGACCCTAATGCACCATGTACGGGCCAAGCTATAGTCTTCAGCGGAGCTCCAGCGTCTTGACCGTGGTCAGCGTGTCACCCATGTTGTTTCACTTTGCTGACACTAAGAACCGCCTTTTAAAAATCTAACCTCATCCACTTTGTTGCAGATGAAAGTAAAACTGCAGCAGGAAGGATCTGTGTTCAATAATCAGCTGTTAAACTAAAACATTCTCATAAACTTTACTTCCTGCCGCTGCAGCTCATTTACATAAAACACGTTTTCACTCACCAGAGACGTAACTTAAGATGAAGT
>SSNS01000028.1:1137636-1165136 GCA_006937985.1 Aphyosemion australe | reverse complement strand
ACCACTATGACTTGGTGGTGGTTTATGGGGACACACATTTCCTCATAAACAGGTAATCTGTTGAACACAAAAACTATGTCAAAATGTTTTATTTTACCCATGGAAGATAATGCTCACTTAAAAATTAAGAAAAACCTATCAGAACATACATACATGCCACTATGACATTTTGAATGGTTTATGAGACCATGACAACATGGTGGTTTGTATCCCACACACACGAATTCTTTGCATCTGGTGAACACAAAAAGTATGTCAACATGTTCTATTTTACCCATGGAAGAAAAGCCTCACTTCAAAAATAAAATAAAAACTATCAAAAAATACACACAATCATCTGTGACATTCTAAGGGCGTTATGAGACCCTGGAGGTCTGCATACCACACACGCGACGTGGTTTACGAAACCAATTTTAAATTGGCCATGAAAACCAAAAGAAAGTTTAAGTTGCTGAAATAACTAAATAAAATGATAATAGCAGTTACAAAGTCAGTATTAATCAGCTAACGACATTTAGCTTTTACTTTTATAAAAATTTGCAGCACTTTAAAAGTCATGAATTACGAGACCACCAAAAATGGTCTCATAAACCAAATGGTCTCATAATGCGGGTGTGTAACCTGACAAATTGGGCTCGCAAAACATAAATGCACACACACACACACAGACACACACACACAGGCACACACTCACACACACACCCTCACACACACTCACGCATACACACACACACACACACACTCACACATACACACACTCACGCATACACACAGACACACACATACACACACACACACACACTCACACATACACACACACACGCATACACACACACACACACACACACACACACACACACACACACTCACACACACACGTCCTGCCTGTGTATTTCCCTGTTCTTCCTCCATTCCCCTCCCCCTCTCATTCCCTGGTTGTGTTGTTTGTCTCTTTTCTCCCTGCCTGTCCACTCGGGTGCGGTCTAACGTGCCACAAACATAATAAAGGCTACTGTGCTACAGGAGGACTATCCCACATCCCTCTGGCGGTAGAGTAAAACTGCTCGGGCATGTTGTAGCACCAGGATCAACCATTCTGTCTGCTTCTACTGCAGGACATAACAGGTTAAAAAACAAAGCAACTCCACCACACAGCAGAACTCCTCCAGGCTTGTGTTATTGGTGGACATAAAACATCAACGTTGCAGAGCAAACAGTCAGTGGTAGAGTCGTGTTGCTGTTAGCCAATCAGAGGAGAGATGTCCACATATCAGGAAGTAAGACTCCACATCCTGTCATCTGAAGCTCAGCTGTGATCTGGCTATAGGTTTCTGAAACAGGAGCACCAGAGCTTTTTACCCACAGGGATCAACTCACAAGGTGTTAATTTATACTAGCGACCACTGCAGAGGTGTTGAAAAAACAATGAAGCTGGTCTTTTAACAACATCCCTGCTGAGAAGGTGGAGCATCCCAAAAGCCAGGCTCATTCTGAAAATCCCAGCTTAATTTTCCCAAATCCGGTTCCACAAACAAAGCTAACCTGAAGCCCCTCTCATTCACCATGTGACCAACCGCTCTAACTCTGCAACAAAAGGAGGAGTTTAGTTTATCCAGGCCAACTGATATTAGTGACTTTTTCCATTATGATCAATAGCATAGACATCTAGACCAGCCATAGCAGTAGGGTAAGATGTTCCTCTGCACATACAGGAAGGCTTGCCAGAGTATAAACATGCTTCAAGTAGAAAAAACTATTGGCACACAATCTGGGTCAGAAACAAAAATTCTCAGATTTTATATTGTTTAATTGATTTATTTTGAGTTTTTAGATGCAGTTTTTAAAATGTATAATGCTGAGCCCCCCCCTTGTGTCAAAGTCCACCTGCTTAAATGCAATAATGTTTTCCATACACCTGCAGTGGTGGTCAGGCCCAGAGAGTTTCCACAGCACTAAATCTGCTCTAGACCATCAACAGTGGATGTAAATGGATTCTGACTTAGGTAGTGTCCTACTGAACCACATTTGTTTCAGCACGGCAGGCTTGTGTATTTATATGTATTCTGATTTATCTGTAAATCTGATTATTGACTATCTGGGAAATGCTGATTTGGAGACATGAAATAAATGATTGTTGTGGAATTATAATCATTTTCCATCTGTTTCCATTTTCAAGTTTATTATATATATATATATATATGTATATATATATATATATAAAATTGCTACATTAAGATAGGAAACAGGAAGTGAAACAGAAGATCAGCTGTTTGTGTCACATGCTTTACTTCTGCATTTTTTCTGTTTTACATCACCTGATTTAATAGAAATGAGCTTCTGCTGATGTGAAATGTCAGACTATGGGACGTTTGAGTGAAGAACGTTTTGTTCTCCTGTTCATCATCGAGAACAGAGGAGTTAAGTTCCTGCACCGTAATCGGAGGGTTGCAGGATTGACTCCCGCTGAATCTGCTGCAGTTGTTGTGTCCTTGGGCAAGACATTTACCCGCCTTGCCTGCTGGTGGTGATCAGACGGACCAGTGGTGCCAGTGTACGGCAGCCTTGCCTCTGTCAGTGCCCCCCAGAGCAGCTGTGGCTATGATGTAGCTCATCACCATCACGCAGGGGCGTAGCACCAAATTCTGGGCCCTAGGTACAAGCCATCTAGGTGGGCCCCCACGCTCACTTGTCTATCTCTTGTGCACATTTTTTTGTCATGCTATAAGACAAGTTAATAAACGTGATCTTAGTTTAACCTCTATATTGAGCAAATACAAATGCCAGCATAATAAAAGTGAAATCTCAGTGCTGTCTGGAGAGAATGAGGGCCCTGCTGCTGCTGCATCTAAAGGGTTCATGATATTAAGCTTTGCTAATACTGATATATATTGTTGCAATAATGAAAGGTTAAATACATATGAAATGAAATAAACCAGGTTCTGTCTGTGAATGTAATGTACTCTAAATTTTATAATCCCTGCATATCAATAAAATCATAAGATTGTCTGTTTTCAATATCAAATATAAAGAAATGAAATATGATTCAACTGGAGAGGCAAAAGTGGCACAATTCAATAAATAGATAAAGCCCAAAATAGTGTGCTTAAATAATTATTTATATATAAAATTAATGGATTGTGTGTCAATAAAAATATTTAATTTAAAAAATCATGTATAATTATTTCATGATTTAGTTTATTGTTTCATGGTCTTCATCAATATTTTTTTTTCTGTCAACCTCACCCATCAAAGTCAGTGGGTGGAGCTAATTCTGATAACAAACATGGCAGCTCCCTTTATGAAAGATTTCAAGTTGGTGAGATATTTTAAACCTAACAGATAAAACAGAAGTTGCTGACCCAGAATCTGTGGTAAAACAGTAGTGCTTCATCAATACAGGGTGTTATGTAGAAATGTGTAACACCGTCAAAACGGTCCCCACTTCTCTAAATCATACTACAGTTACAGCCGTCAGGGTGTTCTCCCTAATAAAGCATAAAAATATCAACGTACAATAATAAAAATCTCTTCCAGTGAACACAGGAGAAACTTTAATAGTGATATTGAGCCATCCAGATGCATTTACCTGCTACAGTGTACTTAAAAACAACATCTTCATTTTAGTAATTTTCTTAAAACACTACACCTTCAACTACAGAAAAAAAGTTTTTTTTAATGTCCACTGGGCAGCACATCTGTACATAACACCCATATTGACCAAGCACATGCAGGAGTACTTCTACAGGTATTCTATAGTCAGTCTCTCTATCAGTGAGGAAATTCCTCTTGTACTGTTTTACCACTGATTCTGAGTCAGCAACTGTTTTACTTGTAAGGCTTAAAATATCTCTGACCAGGTCAATAAAAATCCTCTAACATATAAGCTGCCATGTTTGTTATCAACCTGAGCCTTGCTCACTGATGTTGATGGGCACGGTTGACAAATAAAACAAAATCATGATGAACAAACATGAAATAATGAAATAAATTATGAAATATCTATAAATTAATTTTAATGAATTAAATCTTTTTATGGTTCATGTAATTAAATATTTAAAATATTTAATGATACATTTCTAAAATTAATTATTTATTGAATTGTGTCACTTTTGGCTCTCCATACCTTGCAACAAGAGCTCATGTGATAATTAGACTATGCCTTTTTCCAGCTTTCATTATGGGCCATCATCTGGGATTAACAAGACAGTTTTTGAGCTCTGGTGCATTCAGGTGTTCGTATAGCATGATGACACTGGCAGCTTCACATTCCTGAGATTACCAGGAATCCATCATACCAAGTTTGTCCTGATCCATGAGTGGGAAGGAGCTGAAATATCCACACGGCTAGAACAACAAACTAGCGGCTCCATAAAGCTCTGCTGCCCTCTCCTCCGTTAAAGATCATGACACAAGATAACAGACGCGATAAAAAGTCTGTTTCCTCTGGTTCTGAACAAGGAGAGCGAACCAGTAAATACAGTAAACCCACCTGCGTCACAAACTGGAACAAACTTGGTGAAACTTTTAGCCAAAGTTACGTTTTAAGCAACTACGTAGCAGAAGGCGAGCGTTTCAAAACAAAACGCAGCAAATAAACTGAGTTCTTGTTTGAAAAAATAAAACAAGCTTTAAAAGATAGCGAAAGGTACGTGAACACACCACCCCGAGAACCCTGCGAGAACAGCTGAGCACTCAGCAGTAACGCCCCGTGGGCACCGGAGCTGTCGTAGTGGCCGGCCGCCATCTTAGATGGGTCTCCAATCTCCATTCACCCCCAGTGCATTTATTTCTACTGAGGAAGGTGCTTACCCAGCTAAAAACACATTTTATCAAACTTTTTCACAAAATCAGACACACGGTATGGCATGATAATTAAAATATAAACATAATTAAACAAAATAAATGAAAATATAAAATCCCATCAGGTAGGCTAGGAAAGTCAATAGTAATCCCACGTGATCTGTTTTCAAATACGCGGGTTGTTGAAACCGTAGGAGGCACAAAAACAGGCATAGTTGCTCGCTCTGTGTTGACTTCGGAGAGTGAGGAGACCCATCCAATATGGCGGCGACTTCATGTCAGCTGAGTGTTTGGGTGACCAATTCATGCATCTATCAGAGGGCCGAGCTCATTGGCTGTAGTAATTTTATCATTAGTAGCAGTAGGGTTGGTAGTATATAGGTAAGTAGTTAGTAGTAACTAGTTACATTAGTGGTAGTTATGACGTCAGCAGTAGGAGGTCCTGTCCTGTTCCTAATGAGTCACCCAATCTGTTACATCATCTCTAACAAGCACTTCTACCACACCAAAGATGTTTAAGGAGTCATATGAACATAAAAACACAAGTTAGTTTTTTTTCTGCTCCAACACACCTGAGGTTACTCAGCAGGTGATTAACAGGCTGAACAGGTCAGGTGTGTTGGAGCAGGAAAAAAACTAAAACATGCTGGAAAAGAGATCTCGTTAACTAAATGGTAAATGGTCTGTATTTATATAGCGCCTTCTTAGGGTTGTACAACCCCCCAAGGCGCTTCACAACACAATCAGTCATCCACCCATTCACACGCTGGTGGGAATGAGCTACAACGTAGCTACAGCTGCCCTGGGGCACACTGACAGAGGTGAGGCGAGCACTGGCGCCACCGGTTCCTCCGACCACCACCAGCAGGCAAGGCGGGTTAAGTGTCTTGCCCAAGGACACAACAACAGCGACAGACTGAGCGGGACGCAAACCTGCAACCTTCCGATTGCAAGGCGGCCACTTAACTCCTCTGCCACCATCGCCCAGACAACTACTGTAAAGCCCAATTTAATTATAAAATATTTTATAATCTCATTATACAGCACTCTATTGGATTAATTATATTACTAAGATATTTACAGAAGCTTGATCTTCATACCTTTTAGAAGTGGGCCAAATAAAATAACATTTGATTATTGATCCTTTATGATCTGGAAAGTCTGGAAACACGAATTTCTCTTCTATCTGTCTATCTATTTATCTATCTATCATCATCTAAAGCTATTACTTTATATGGGAACCCCCCCCCCCCATACGTAATGAGCTCAAACAGAACAAAAGACCATCAAGCCCCTACATTAGTGGAAAAATCAATATCATTTAATTTTATTTAATTATATTGAAGCACAAATTTCAACAGAAAACACTTTTTGAACAAATGCAATAATTAAAAAAACTCTCTATCAAAATTCCAAATATGTCCAATAAGTGATGGATTTATTTCACTTTTTATTTATAAAACAACTGAAAGAACAATTTTCCATGAGGGATGAAGAACAATAAAAACACATGCCCAAAAATCATGTTTGTATTAAAGTAAATCTAAGAACACACTGGAGGTCCATGAGACGTAAAATAAATGAATAAAATACAAGTCAGGATGAAATTCAGCTTTAAATACGGTCATAAAGACCAGAAATGTCCCCGACTGTGTTTTGAGCAAATATGGCATCTATTCTCATCATTACACGTGTGTGTGTGTGTGTATGTATATATATATATGTATATACGTATATAATCAGTTAAAGGCTGGTCACATGGGAGCTTGTTTTGATCTTGCCCATGATGTAAAACCACATTTATAAATGATTCATGTAGAAAAATATAAACAGGTTTAATCACCTGTTGTGTTTTACAGAATAAAATAATGAATCTGATTTATAAATCCATCCAGTCAGCCTGATCACAGATACACGTTTCTGGTTTTATGAAATGCAAAACAATTAAAAACAGTTTAACATCAGAGTTCAGCATCGTTCCTCTGGACTTCCATCAGCTCATAAGTCAGACAGTTACAGTCTGATTTATTTATTTATTGATATTAATACTTGTAGGAGGAGCGCGTTGAGGATAAAAAACGAAGAGTAACTCATAGAAGAAGCTCCTCCAGCGAAGGATCTGGAACGGACCACCTTCAGCAGAACCTCCACAGGGTAATGGTCGCTGACGTCCAGAGCCTGAATAAACAAGCAAACATCATTTTATTTTATAATGTATATTCTTCCTGTTTTAGACTAATTACGTCATATTTACATGCAGAACCTCAGACTTTCATGTAAAAACAGTTTTCAGTAACAAAAACATTTAGATTTATCTGGAGATTTTAGCCACTTTCTAAACTCGTTTTATGTTTTACGTCTAAAATAAGAAAATTCTGAGACATAAATACTAAAACTAGTGATAAAAACTGCACAGAAAACCATAATAATGCTATTTTTGGTGATAGTTTCACTGGTTTTCCACCGTTTCTGCATGTTTTCTGACTCCAGACGTGTCTAACGCTGACGTTTTCTACACATTTAAACCCAAACCTGCTCTTCTGTGAGTCGGTATTCCTGCTGGAAGTTAAAGGGTTGAGCCGACGAAGGAACGACTGCTCTGTTGAACGTTTCTCCGTTCACCACGATCCTGGTGAAAATATATGGAAACACAAATGATCATTTAACAACGAATTCACTTTTTAACACCAAGTATGAAACAAAAAGTGAGACACTAAACTGAGCAACCCTTACAGAAAAATCACACGTGTAAAAGATTTTAGCCATTTGAAAATAAACATATTAACAACATCAAATTAGTAAAAAAAAAACATGTGACCACGTGTGTTTAGCACGTTTCTCATATGAATTTGGAACATTTTCATGGGACTAAAGTGTGAAATCTATGGAAGTTCACATGTGAAGCCCTGAGATAACATAGAAACCACATGTGGAACACATCACATGTGTTCCACATGTGTGATAACGTGTTATTCCTTGTGAAGAACAGGTTTAAGACGTGATTTTTCATATTTTTATCATAACTTTTAACTCTTAAGTTGAAATCAGTTCATCTTTATAATAATTCTACATTCATGCTTTGTTTATTCTATTATTCTATTATTCTTATTAACACAGGAATGTGGTCTTTTATCAGAAATACCTCAAATATTATATAAAAATCATAGTTTAGTATCACTGTGGGCAGAAATCACCAAGCAGATAATTATGGTTGTTTTAAATCTGTAAATATTTGCATAATCGATGAGCAGCTTTATAAACAGAAAACTTCTGGTTTTATAGAAATCTAAAATATTCAGAGCCTTCCGTTTATTCCCCAGAGTTTTAGTTCACTGACGGGCGAGGGAACGTGTCTGATCACGTCGGAGTTTCAGACTAAATCAGAAAAATACAATCAAGATTAAATAAAGTTAATAAAAATAAAAACAGATAAAATTATTAGAAAGACCAAAAGTGTTGAACCTATATATGTTTAGTTGTTTCAGTGAGTTTCCTCAGAAGAGTTAAAAGATGATATTTGTCTGTTTCTACCTCCGCTCCAAACACAAACCGGCTCTTTGCTTTTTACTGAGAAAAAACATGATTTTTTCATTTTGAAAACGAAGTTTTAGAAACTTTTGTTTTGGCGCCCCCATGTGGACGAAAAGGTCTCAGCGATGGAAACAAAATACAAAAGCAGCAAAACATAACGGAGGTTTATAATAAAATAGAAGTTTAAAGATACTAAAATAAATATTACAGAAGCTAACACCTTAATGACGCTAAATCATGAGGCAACAGCGTTTGGGACCGTGGGGTCAAAGGTCAGGTTGAGTATTAGGTCGAGTGACAGGGCTGTGGTGGAACTTCATGAACCTGTCGTACCTGTCGTAGGAGCAGGACGTGGAGAGTTTGACGGTGGTGTCGCTATCCTCTGGAATCAGCCAGTAGAGGCTTTTATCTGTGATCAGTCGCACCTTGTTCCGGTTCTTCTTGGCGAGGTAGCCGCAGTCCGCGTTGAAGTCCCCCAGGAGCATCACGCTCTGCTCAAACACCACGGAGGGTTTAGGAAGTCCCTTCCTAAGGGTAAAGGCTCTTGGATCTTTAAAAGTGCTGATTTCTGTCGTTTACCTCGGTTTTCCACATCTTCTTCACACGCTGCAGGACGTCGTACAGAGCATCCAGTTCTTTGGTGGTGTTGGTTGGAGTGGTGTGTTGAGGGATGAGGACAAAGTCTTTTATGACTGAAAATAAAAATGAAATTCTATTAAGGACAGAGTAAAAGATCTTGGTACGGAAGCCCTGAGAGGCCAAAAAACAGACCTGTCCTCGGGGCTTTGAAGCGAACAACAAAAGGCTCCCTGGAGAAAGCATCTTCATCTCCTTTTAGATCATCTGGGTACTGGTACTGGTCAGTCACCGTCACCGTTTCAGTCCTGAACTCGTTCAGCAGACAAATGTTTTTATCTGTGACCCGATTCAGAGCATCGAGGAGCAAAAACCGCTCAGATTACCTGTAAATAAACACGTACTGCTCCTGGTACGACTCCGACCGGCCCAGCCTCTCACTGGCCACATACTGGTACTTAGACGTCGAGTCATACCTGAAAAACAACGAATCAGGTGACACGTCCTGGAGGTTGAGCTAGCGGTTACTGAGTGTGAGGCAAATCAGAGCTGAGCTGGTCCAGAAGGTCATCAACGACAAAGACGGACGCTTAAAATCATCACTAAATGTTTACGGCTACACATGTACGGAGAGTCAAAAGTGAAACGTGTGTGTGTGTGTGTGTGTGTGTGTGTGTGTGTGTGTGTGTGTGTGTGTGTGTGTGTTAGTGATGTTTTACCTCTTAAGAGTCTGAAGCAGCTGTGGAACGGCCGTCCCTCTACTGTCTCTCACCTCCTGAAGTAAACAAACATCACAGCGGGTGATGATCTGGAAAAAGAGCAACACAAGATGAAACCTGTGTGTGTGTGTGTGTGTGTGTGTGTGTGTGTGTGTGTGTGTGTGTGTGTGTGTGTGTGTGTGTGTGTGTTATAGAAGCAATGATCCATAAATCTGGAGTGACACATCAGAACCTCACCCTGGCGAGAGTGAGCATCACATCACTCTTCTTGGCTTTGGAGTCTCCAAAGTGATGAAGGTTGAAGGCACAGATCCTGAACTCTGAGCTTCCCTGAGCATCAGTCACAGCCAGGAGGAAGAGGAGGGAGAGGAGGAAGATGGACCTCATGTCCTACAGCTGCAAACAGAAGACTTTGATTTAACTAGACTTAAGCAGGAAGGTGAGACAACATCTCTACTTTCAGGAAGTCATGGAAGAGAAAGACTAATAATCTGATTTTTATAGTTTTATAAAAAATAAATAAACAATAAAATAATTTAACTAACCCAACAACAAAAGAAGCAGGAGTTATAAAGATAAACCATTAAAAAAGACTCAATTTAACCACAGACAGAACATGATGAGCAAGACTCAATGAACTTCCTCCAATCCTTCACAATAAGAGTCTCAAACATACACGTGTACTTGTAAACACTTGATCACTGGGAAAATGTTTTACTGAATAAGTGAATCTTTATAAGATTCTGGTCTATTCTGAAAGACTAAAGGAAGTATTTCAGCATTAACCTCGACACTTCCTCCTCACTGACCCTAAATAAACTTTTGTACAAGAAGCAGCAGCTCATGAACACCCCAGACTCACAAAACATGAAACGTTTTACTGTGAGACCTCAGCGGGCGCTCCCTGGAGTCTGTACGGTTTGGTCTCTGGCGCTCACCGTTTAATTTTATTATCTCAGTTGTTCCAGATTTTTATCTTGAGAAGTGCTATAAAAAAACCTTTATTCTTCTTCTTGATTTTTTTTTACAAAGTCTTTCCGTACTACAGAAGATCTACAGAAGCATAGATCTACAGAAGCATAGATCTACGGAAGCATAGATCTACAGAAGCATAGATCTACAGAAGCATAGATCTACGGAAGCATAGATCTACAGAAGCATAGATCTACGGAAGCATAGATCTACGGAAGCATAGATCTACGGAAGCATAGATCTACGGAAGCATAGATCTACAGAAGCATAGATCTACGGAAGGATAGATCAACGGAAGCATAGATCTACGGAAGCATAGATCTACAGAAGCATAGATCTACAGAAGCATAGATCTACGGAAGGATAGATCTACAGAAGGATAGATCTACAGAAGCATAGATCTACGGAAGGATAGATCTACAGAAGCATAGATCTACAGAAGCATAGATCTACAGAAGGATAGATCTACAGAAGCATAGATCTACGGAAGGATAGATCTACGGAAGGATAGATCTACGGAAGGATAGATCTACAGAAGGATAGATCTACAGAAGGATAGATCTACAGAAGGATAGATCTACAGAAGCATAGATCTACGGAAGGATAGATCTACGGAAGGATAGATCTACAGAAGGATAGATCTACAGAAGGATAGATCTACAGAAGCATAGATCTACGGAAGGATAGATCTACAGAAGCATAGATCTACAGAAGCATAGATCTACAGAAGGATAGATCTACAGAAGCATAGATCTACGGAAGGATAGATCTACGGAAGGATAGATCTACGGAAGGATAGATCTACAGAAGGATAGATCTACAGAAGGATAGATCTACAGAAGGATAGATCTACAGAAGCATAGATCTACGGAAGGATAGATCTACGGAAGGATAGATCTACAGAAGGATAGATCTACAGAAGGATAGATCTACAGAAGCATAGATCTACGGAAGGATAGATCTACAGAAGCATAGATCTACAGAAGCATAGATCTACAGAAGGATAGATCTACAGAAGCATAGATCTACGGAAGGATAGATCTACGGAAGGATAGATCTACGGAAGGATAGATCTACAGAAGGATAGATCTACAGAAGGATAGATCTACAGAAGGATAGATCTACAGAAGCATAGATCTACGGAAGGATAGATCTACGGAAGGATAGATCTACAGAAGGATAGATCTACAGAAGCATAGATCTACGGAAGGATAGATCTACAGAAGGATAGATCTACAGAAGCATAGATCTACAGAAGGATAGATCTACAGAAGGATAGATCTATGGAAGCACAGAGCTGCCACCCACACAAAATAAAATTGGAGCTATATTGCGTTATCTTAACTTTATTGTTCTAATAATATAATTATTATATTGTACAAACATGATAATTAAATTGTTTGAACAATAAAGTTTCCACATTACAAGGTAACAATCACCACCAGGGGGCAGCAAATACTCAGCTGAGACACCACAGGTAATGTTTTACAGGTAAACGTTAAAGAGAACTCACTAATTAAAGAGCTTTTACATTAGAGGGATGTTTAATAGCTTTCATATATTGTTTGACCTTCTACACCTGCAGACATTCGTCTGTGTTAAATAATCCAACTTTACAGAAGAAAAAAGTAAATCACACTAATGGTCTTTAGTGATGTTTTGATGACAAAAGTATTTAAAAGTTTTTTATTTATTTGAAACTGAATTTTCTTTAGAAAACCTTACAGCTCAAACGTATTAATAACGTTAAATGAAGCTAAACGTGTGTGAAGATGGAGCCAGAACATTTAGTACTTCTGTATTAATGAAAGGGGTTTGTTTGTTTGTAGGTGAAGGGTGTCAGACAGAAACATCAATGATTTCCTGCTCCATGAACCAGTCGCTGTTAAAGCTGCTGCTTCAGGAGCCGTTTCCTGTTTCTGTTCCCGTTTCTCCTGAAGAAGTGTGACCACGATAAACTCAGCTCCCACACTCATACTTCCTGCTTGTCTCTGACGTAATAAGCCTCATTAACCTCATATTCAGTCATGTTGGGTCTATTTAGCTGCTGCAGGATGAAGATCCTCCTGAATCCTGCAGGAAGTCAACAGATCACCTCTAACATGAAATCATCAGATAACAAAGTCGTTTCTGATGAGTTTAAATGTCCCGTGGTGATGATGTTCTCTTTAGAAACAGAGAAAGTCTTCACATGGTTCAGATTAATCCCGACTAATTATCCTTTTGTGTTTTAAACTGACTCTAAAGGTTCAAGTTTGAAACCAAACGTTTCCTCCTTTATCCTGCTGACATCAGCGTTATAACTAAAAACGTGTTAGTCAGAAGCTGATGTTCAGACTGGATTCATCTGCTGCTGCTGCTGCTAAACAATTAGAATAAAAACACTAGTCTGAACTTTTACTGATGAAACAATGTAAAGTTGTTGTTCACATCGACTCATTTAAAGGTTATTTAATCAGCACTTCAGTCTTAACTAGATGTTTAGGCAGACAGTAAATCACCTGTTTTTAGTAAAAACTAAAGTCTGAGTTTTCTCCTTTAACTCTAGTCTATTTTTATTTTATTCTATTTTTATTAAACAGCAGATTAAAAACAGCCAAAGTTCCATAAACATAAAAATATAAAGTTTAGTGAGTCAGAGCCATAGACACAGATATATAGACACATAGATATAGACATATAGATATAGACACAGATATAGACATAGATATAGACATATAGATATAGACACATAGATATAGACACAGATATAGACATAGATATAGACATAGATATAGACATATAGATATAGACACAGATATAGACATAGATATATAGACATAGATATAGACATATAGATATAGACACATAGATATAGACACAGATATAGACATAGATATAGACATAGATATAGACATATAGATATAGACACATAGATATAGACACAGATATAGACATAGATATAGACATATAGATATAGACACATAGATATAGACACAGATATAGACATAGATATAGACATAGATATAGACACATAGATATAGACACAGATATAGACATAGATATATAGACATAGATATAGACATATAGATATAGACACATAGATATAGACACAGATATAGACATAGATATATAGACATAGATATAGACATATAGATATAGACACATAGATATAGACACAGATATAGACATAGATATATAGACATAGATATAGACAGGTGGGAGCAGCTCTCTAATAATAAACCCTAATAAACACATTTGCTTTAAACAACAGCAGAGGTTTGGTTAGTTAAAAATAATCAGGGAGTAAAAAGAGGAAATCCGTCATGAGCCGCTGGATTTTCCATCAGCAGCACATCTGTGTTAGCCTGGCAAGCCATCCCAAACTCTGCAAAGCAAGAATTGGTCTAGTTCACTAGGCTACATCTGTGTGTCTGTGTGTGTGTGTGTGTGTGTGTGGGAGAGAGCGAGAGTGTGTGTGTGTTCATCGTCGCTGACACAAACACAAACTTCTGATAACATTTAATTTTTTTGACAAACATCTGGATCAGTAGAACATATGTGTTCCCTCTATGTGTGTGTTTCATTCCCAGAGTCAAAGGTCACCACACACACAGATCATGTTTTAAACACACACACACACACACACACACACAGATCATGTTTTAAACACACACACACACACTTACACACACAGATCATGTTTTAAACACACACACACGCATTCATGGATAAAGTGTTAAACACACAACGTGCAGCAGCAGCAGAACTCACCAGCTGATCGTTTCTCTGGAGCTTCTGAGTGTTTTTCTCTCTGCTGAAACTTAAAGCTGAGTTCCTTCCTGTGGGCGGAGCTAACAGAGACACGCCCACAGCTGCAGCTGTCCCTTTGTCTGAGACGTCAGTCAAAAAAATGTTTTTACACCAGAGTCTGGAAACATTTTACAGAAATAATAAATGATATAAAAACGTATTAAATGTGTTTTTATACCAGAAATGTTTCTATTTCTGCAGCTTCACCTGAACCAACACAAAAAGTTTCATCACTTCATCCTCAGCAGGTCTCAGGACTAAGTCTGGGGTCATCAGGTGAGAGGGGGACACCTGGACAGGTCTCCGTCCATCACAGAGACACAGACTCACCCCTACAGGGACTTTAGTCACCAGTTAACCCGATACACATGGATTTGGTCTGTGGGAGAAACCTGGAGAACATGCTAACTCAACACAGGAAGGCTGCATATGGGATTTAAACCTGCAACCTTTCTGCTGTGAGGTCACAGAGCTACTAGCAGATTAAAAAAGGCGTTTGTTCCATAAACGGGAAATCTAACAGGTGAGTATCTGTCTTCATGTTTCCAGTGACTTTAATAGGTTTTAATTTATTAAAGGGAATAAATGTAATGAAACGTTATTAATGCTGTTAACCAGCCTGGATTAATCATTTAAAACCGTTCATGTCAGGATTATTAATCCACTAAAACAAGTCATAACCAACATTTGGTAGTTTTACTTCTATTTGTTTTTTCTATTCCTTTGTTTTTATGTCTAGCTGTTTTATCTTTATCTGCATTTTTTTATCTTATGTTTTTTATCTCATCTGTTTGTGTAAAGCTAACTGTGTGTCTGTTGCTGCTGCCTCTTGGCCAGATCGTTGTTGTAAATGAGAATGAGTTCTCAATCCACTCATCTGGTTAAATAAAAATAAAATAAATTTTAGTTTGTTTCTTTGGTACAAATAAAAAGTTCCAATCAGGATTTATTATTAAATCTAATTAAAATACTTCTGATTAAATTGAAAATAAATGAAGTTCATAAGGTAACCTGTTATATTTAATACCAGCTCATTAACGCAGAAAGTCTGATTCCCACTAAAGCCGCTGCTGCGCCCAGACCTCGCCTTGTTTGTGTTTAAAATAAACCAGAGGAGTCGTGTTTTTATTCTAATCCACGTTTATTGAACAGCTGAGCGTGCAGCGGCTAGTTGGCGTGCAGCGCCTTCCAGCGGGTCAGAGGGCCTCTGCTGGGGATGTACTTCACCCCGCAGCCGTCAGAAATCAGACGCTTCTCGGCCATCATGTCATCGAAGTCGCAGGCGTTGAACTTGGTGAAGCCGTACTTCTTAGAAATGTGGATCTGAGGATCAGAAGCAGACGTCACCACCGCTTCAGGACAGGATTAAACTGCTGTTTTGTCTCAGTGGTCCCTTAAAGCACTCAGCACCTCCCAGCTGAGGACATACACAACCAAAGAGTCGCTGTCTGCAGCTTTTGCACACCAGAACCGCACCTGAGCAGAACCGGTCGGCTTAATAAGCTGCAGGCCTGAAGCTCGCCGTTTACATCAGCTGTTTACCTTCTGGCGACCGGGGAACTTGAACTTGGCTCTTCTTAGAGCCTCCACCACGTGTTCCTTATTCTGGGCCTTCGTACGCACCGACATGATCACCTGACCGATGTGCACGCGGGCCACGGTGCCCTGGGGTTTCCCAAAGGCGCCGCGCATTCCAGTCTGGAGCCTGAGAGACAGGAAGTGACGCGTCAGCCCAGCTTTGGGTTTTTACCAGGCGTTTGCGTGTGTGGTTCTCACCTATCAGCTCCAGCGCAGGACAACATCTTGTTGATGCGGATGACGTGGAACGGATGCAGACGCATGCGGATGTGGAAGCCATCTTTACCGCAGGTCTTCACCATGTACTTGTTAGCACAGATACGAGCAGCTTCCAGCGCTGCAGAGGAAGGGAGACGTTAGAGCTCCGTGAACAGGTGACATCAAACATCTGAACCTCGTTAGGGTTTTAGGATCACGTCAAAAAGACCTGTGACCTTCACTCGTCTGTAGTAAAACACCTCAGCTTCCCTCTGATCTACATCAGCTCCAACTCTGGACCTCCAGGGCTCCTGACCAGCATGTTTTAGTTGTTTCTCTGCTCCCATTCACCTGCTGACTGGGTCAGAGAACCTCTAGAACACGGACGGTGGCCCTGGAGGACCATGATATGACACCCCCTCTCTTAAAGTCTCGTTTTTATTCAGAACGTTCTCAGCGTGACCCTGAGGAACACCTTCACCCACAGGAGCAGAAAAACCCTTTAATCTGGTGAAAGTCGTGGCAGTGGCACCGATTTTAAAGCTAAAAACATCACTGAGGCGTTCACAGATGGTTCAGAGCTGCTGATGGATTCCAGGTTTTTGCTCAACTACAAACTTTTGGGTCTCTAAAGATTTAGGAAGTGAATTTTTTACTGGATGTGTTCAACAGTGATGCTTCACCGCCCCAGTCCTGTCCCGTCTTAAAGCTTTTCACGGTCCACCACAGGGTCAAAGGTCATTTAGGAATAATTATCTGATGACTTCATGGGTTTCATATCTAAGAGTGGCTGCATCATTTATTCTGTATAATACCTTTTAAAGGTTGTTATGGTTACAAACATAAACCAGTGACTGGACTTTAGGATCTAGAGGAAATCTGGAGGCACTTTAGACGTTTAAGGAAAACTGATGAGCAGATGATTTAATACAAATAAACCCCGTGGATATAATGTATGCGTAAATACACAATAACACCCATCAGTAGCAACAGATTCTCATTTAAAACAGACAAAACAAGAATCTTAGAACGGATCTCTGGGTGGTTACCTTCAGAGGACAGCTGCTCATACTCATCAGAGACCATGTGGGCACACAGAGGGAACTCGTCCACCTTGGCCTTCTTCCTGCCCAAGTCAAAGATCCTGATCTTTGGATCTGTTGGGAGGAGAAAAGACTCACATCACCTGAAGACCTGAAACTCAGCATCTAAGTCCACTTAAAGCAAAGATTGTCTCAGTGGTCCCTTAAAGCACTCAGCACCTCCCAGCTGAGGACATACACAACCAAAGAGTCGCTGTCTGCAGCTTTTGCACACCAGAACCGCACCTGAGCAGAACCGGTCGGCTTAATAAGCTGCAGTGAAACCAGAGCAGATACATAAAAGCAGGAATAACACGAAACATACAAGAACAATTACACCTGACTCCAAACATGGATGAGATCTATTCAGACTCGAGTAAAACTAAACATTTGTTTAAATGAGGCACAAAAACCAAAAGGTAGAAAATCGTCTCATTAGGAGCAGATTTCCCGTTTCAGCCTCATGGTGCTCCTGCAGCAGCTCAGATCTGCTGCTTCATGAGGAAAACAACACACCGAGGAGCCACTGATGTGTTTGTCTGAATAAAAGCCGCAGCTCCTTGGTGGACCTGATGGCACTAAAGGCAGATGTGGAGGTAGGGCCGTGCGATTTCACGATATAAGATCGTTAAGAATTTTAATGTAATGACGATCTACCAAAGCTCGGAGATCGTAGAACCGTGTATTTTCATTCTATCACCCGTTTATGCCATTATTTCTGAACGCGGCACACATTTGTTTTGTTTTTTTTCTCAGCCGAGTCACGCCATTTGCTAGTCTGCTTCTGTCGGCACGACAGACACACCGATAAACCAATCATAACTTTAGGCAGCGTGTTGGTTTGTTTAGCTGGGTGCTCGGTAGAGATGAGAATAATCTAATCGATGCATTAAGATGATGACACACAATTATGAATAGTTGAAGAAGCACACCATAATCGATTGTAGCGCTAGCCACTAGCACTAGCCGCTAGCTTGCTCCGTCTCTAAGCGCTAATCACATTCTCATGCGTCTGCTCAATCAGGAAACCTCTGGGTCAATGTTCTGCTCTAAACTTTGCATTTGGCTTCGTGTCTTTTATTATTTGGGGACGTTCGTTCGTATTTTAGCGNNGGAAAGATGAAACATAGAAATAAATGTGGAGTTGCTAAATAGTCTGGAAACGAAAAAGACATCTAGTTAAAAATCCCACATCATGATGCTTTTTCCATTCTTGGTTTTAATTGTTTCTCTTTCTTTCTTTGTTTTCTTCTATCTATCTATCTATCTATCTATCTATCTATCTATCTATCTATCTATCTATCTATCTATCTATCTATCTATCTATCTATCTATCTATCTATCTATCTATCTATCTATCTATCTATCTATCTATCTATCTGCCTGCCTGCCTGCCTGCCTGCCTGCCTGTCTGTCTGTCTGTCTGTCTGTCTATCTATCTATCTATCTATCTACAGAGGTAAAATTTAAAAGTTGGAAAGTTTTGTGTCATTTTTTTTCTGACACAACCTGAACAAGCTTTTCAAAATATACGTTGTCTTTCAGAACATGCAGACGTAGTATCCCATAACATGCGTTACCTAAAGTTTACTGTAAATCAGAAATCCATTATTTATTTAAATCCTGATACAGGGGTGTAAGTGCCCACCAATATTTTGACCTCATCGACTGCAATTCAAAATTGGGTAGGTGACATGAATGAATTTGTGAGACAGGTCATCATCTGCTCCTCTTCTCCGCTTCACAAGTCAGGGACAGATGAGTGAAGACGATTATTGTTTCTGCTGTGAGGTGTCTGTTCTCTTACCTCCCTGCCACTGCCCATAATCCAGAGCAAGTGGATCAAACAATCAAGTCTCGACACCACTTTTTTATTCAACGTCCCCCTGCCTAATCCAAAGTGAAAGGACATTTTAGTCTCATGCACTTTAAAAAAGAAAATGCTTGATGCTGTGTCACATGCTGTTACACATTGGCTATGAAGAAAAGGGCAACTTTAATTAACGTAAACTCACCTCATTTAGCAGGAATTCATTAAGCCACTCTACAGCCAGCAACTCTGAAGTCATGAGCCTACACACACACACACACACACACACACATGCACACAGAGTAGGTGTGTACTGTTAAATGAGCCAAGAATGCACTGAGCTTGTTTTATCCCAAACAGGTTCCCTAAATAATGAGTTTCCTGAAAAGTCAGCCAACAATAAAAAACCAAACTACCCATCTTATACACCTGTTTCTGATCTGTGTGTTTGAAAGCCGTTGTGTCTTTAATAAGTGTGCTGATGATTATAAACCCATAACATTACGTTTGTACACTGTAGCAAAACCACGTCCATTATCTGCTGAAATAGTAAATGCATGGCCATAACCGCACCTTCTGCATGGCACAAAACATTTAGAATGATGTCCATTCTTATCCTCTTTTTCATATGTGGAGTGGCTCCCATACCTTATACCAGGGTAGGCAGTCCTGGTCCTGGAGGGCCACTATCCAGCATGTTTCAGTGTTTTCCCTGATCCAAGACACCTGATTTTAATCGGTAGGTGATTAACAGGCTTCTGCAGAAAGTGAACAGGTGAATCAACCATTCAATTAGGTGTTGGAGCTAAAACATGCTGGATAGCAGCACTCCAGGGCCAGGATTGCCTACCCCTGCCTTATACTAAATAAAAGTTTGACTTAAAGGAAAAGTTCGCTTTTTTAGACATTAAGTTTTATGTGTTCCTTCACCCACCCAGTGCTCTGTAAACTTTGACCCATTTCACACACACCCCCCTGCTCAGAGATTTTCAGGGGAGAAGTGATTCATAAAGGTAGTTCTGGCTAGTTTCGGGGGCGCTTTATCTGCACCGTTTAGCCTCACAAAAGGATTAGCCTCTGAAAGCATGGCTAATTTGCATCTCACAAACAAAGAGAAAAAATTTACAACGTCACATTACAACGGGACTATTTTTTGTCATTCGTATCCCTGCGCCGCTCCCCGCAGCTATAGAACGGGCTCGTGTCTGGCTGCTAATCCTAGCTGTATGAGTGAAACAACAACTTCTAAATTCACTTAAAAGTAGTTTTTCTTAAATATATCGAGCCATGGTGCGTACCTGCAGGTTCCCGGGTTGTAACAATAAGGATGTTACAGGATCACCTTTTTGGTTTGACACTTTTCCTGCTAAGGACGTTTCTCTAAGGCATCAGTGGCTTTTAGCAATCGGCTACTCCAAGGATACTCGGCTGGAACGAGTCAAAACCTTTCGTTTGTGCAGTGCACACTTCAAAGAGGATGATTACATCAGGAAAAAGTTCGGGAAAAGTGAAAGTCTGTTTTTGAAGAGTTCGGCCGTACCAGAAATCTGGGTAAGTTTTGTTTTTAAAAAATTATTTATTCCGCTATGTCNTTGTTTTGTTTTTTTTCTCAGCCGAGTCACGCCATTTGCTAGTCTGCTTCTGTCGGCGCGACAGACACACCGATAAACCAATCATAACTTTAGGCAGCGTGTTGGTTTGTTTAGCTGGGTGCTCGGTAGAGATGAGGAGAATAATCTAATCGATGCATTAAGATGATGACACACAATTATGAATAGTTGAAGAAGCACACCATAATCGATTGTAGCGCTAGCCACTAGCACTAGCCGCTAGCTTGCTCCGTCTCTAAGCGCTAATCACATTCTCATGCGTCTGCTCAATCAGGAAACCTCTGGGTCAATGTTCTGCTCTAAACTTTGCATTTGGCTTCGTGTCTTTTATTATTTGGGGACGTTCGTTCGTATTTTAGCGTGCCTTTTCACCGTGGCTGCCACCGGAGTTTGTTTATCCTGTGAAGAGACGGGCCAAACCCCTCCCTCGTAGGAAACATCTACGGAGAGCAGCAAGTCCAAAAAGGCAATGAGCGTAATCCGCTGGTAGTGGATGCAAACGCAAACACATCATGAATTTAAATAGATTTTTTTTCTCTGGACAAGAATTATTACTAATATATTTTGAATGATAGGCTATGAGCCACCTCTAAATAGATAAATTATTTTTCATTAATTATAAAAATATAATAAATAAAAGTGCCTGTGGGACATTTGAGACATGCCATTAAACAGAACTTGGTCCATTCTCCAACATTTCTGAACTTATTTGTTCAAACAAATAAATATACTAAGCCCTGGAACTGTGGCATAAATATTTAACTCTAAAAGCTAATATATGAACCCATTATGGATTTTTAAATGGAAGGTATTTTTTTGTTTGATCATGTTTATTGTAATAGAACAAATTAGCTATTTTTCTTACCTAAATTAAAACAAGTGTTCAAACAGTACCCTGTCTGAAATATTCTATCATATTTTCTGTGAAGGGGTATGCTTTTAAATGTATCTATTTTATTGGTAAATAACTTCCAAAATGTATGAATTGTCGAAATGGAAAAAATCGTGATAAAATCGAGATCGTGATTTTGCAAAAAATAAATCGTGATATTATTTTTTTTCCATATCGCCCACCCCTATGTGGAGGTCTTACCAGGAACACCCCTGCAGAAGCGAGACTTGGGGTAAGGCTTGTTCTTGCAGTAGCGATAGCTGCAGGGAGAAAAGTCAGTTAAACAACTGTTTACTAGTGCGGTAAGAAACGTGACAGACAGCTTAAGCTCAGAAAACCTTTCACCTGGACTCAGCAGCAGGTAGGAGGATGGAGAATGACTAAACGAACGTTTACGTTAGCAAAACGGTAAAGCGTGTGCGTGGTCCGAGTTAAACTTACAGAATGTCTTAATGGTTCATTCATTTAAGCAGACTTGAGTGATGTTGGAAAATATAAATAACTAAAATGATATTTTTATTGAAAACTCTACACGTACATTAGTTTTGCCCGTGTGTGCTAGCGTTAGCATGCTCCTAGCTAACTTTAGCTCAGCATGCTAACTCTGTGAGCCCAGGCTAACAGTGAGCTCTACATATACTTGGTTAAACACGATGATTAAATACAAACTGCCTATAGCTGAATGTTGTGGTTCGGGTGGACCAGTGAGGCTGGCTGCTGAGGCCTGCCGGTGCACATGGAGCAGACGCGGAGCCGCTGCCATTTTCCTCACACTCCCCAAACTCGGACCGGTTCGCTCTAAAGCTAAAGAACTTACCAGCGGGCGGGTCGGCGGCCCATGGTTGCGATCTGAAAATTAACAAAACAAAATGTGTTACTTAAGTTCGATCCAAGGTTATTTTACCACATGTATCATTAAATAAGTGCGTTTATCGGACAGCGCTGAAAAACGCGGTGGCACCACGCACTCACCTAATGGAGGAAAGGAAGAACAAACTACTTCCGCTTCGTCATGAGGGCGGAGGTCAACGACCGGAGACATGTTGGTTTCATGTTGTAGTTTATATTTTAGTTACCTCTGGGTCTGTTGTGTCATTGGGACAGTTAATATGTATTTATAATGTACATTTAGTCTTCGAAAGACTCGTTTTTATGTCTGTTTAGGAGGTTCAGGGAATCTGGGAAGTGTAGTTTTAGGAAGTTTTAGGAGGAGCACAGTGAAGCCGCGAATCATGATCGCCCCCTACCGTCCATCCAATGTATTGACCTTATTTCCAATAGAAGCTAGTCTCAATTAAAAACATAAATTAACTAAATTAAATTTTAATTTGTGTTTCATCTTAATACATAAAAGTTACAAACATGTGATGTTATCCTGTGGGGGGTGATGGGGCTTCAAAATAAATCATAATTTATTTTATTTTTTATTTAACCTTTATTTAACCAGATGAGTCGATGGAGAACTCATTCTCATTTACAACGACGATCTGGCCAAGAGGCAGCAGCAACAGACACACAGACACAGGCACACAGGTACACACACACACACACACACACACACACACACACACACAGACACAGACACACACACACACACACACACACAGACATAGGCGCACACACAGACACAGGCACACACACAGACACACAGACATAGGCGCACACACACACACACAGGCACACCCACACACAGGCACAGACACACACACACACTGATTTCAGACGTTAATCCTGGGCCTGCTGTGTGTAAGGTGGCCTCTAGGGGTCACTGTTACACCACATCCTAACCTCCATCTGGCCCTTTTCTAACTTTTTTGCTAAATCCTAAAAAAGCACCATGAGCTCACATCCTAAAGCTGGTAAACGAAGAGCAAATGTTTCAGGAATGTCAGGAATCTTAACTTTGTTCTCTAACGTCATTTATCAGAAGAGCAGCCTCGGAGGACCCTGACGTTCCAGCTGAAGGATGTTTGTCCCCACACCAGCGTCCTCACGTGTGATGAGGTTTAATCAGAGTCAGAGGAGCCTGATAAGCTGATGCAGGGGAAAGACTTTGAACTCTGACTCTGATTCCTGCTCAGCCTCAAGCGAAGGTCAGCTGTCAGCTCCCCTATCTCTCCTGCTGCTCCTGTTTCGTCTGACTTCTCCCGTCTCTGAGCTGAAGGCCAACAGCGACGGCGGTGTCACGATGGAATGGGAACAAGGACCAAAAAAGGTCCTGGAGGATGAGAGCGATGACAGAGACGCCCTCGTGGACACCACACACCAGAAACAGCCCAGCAGGTTTAAGAGCAGACTTAAAAGGAAGCTCAGTTTTTCCATGTAGATCCAGACAGCTCCTTTTATCACCAGGATGTTTGACAGTTCAGGAAATATCTCCTTTTTCCCACTGTCCCTCTGATGGGGAACGGGATTCCACTAAAAGCTCAAGGGCTTGTTTTATTGTTGCTGTAAAGTCAGAAGGTTTCTGCTGGAGTGAGGAAGACGGTTTAAGAGCTTCTTCTTCTGTTGTGGCTCCTGCTTCTTCATCCAGTGCTTACTCCTTCTGCTCCTCCACGTTTCTCCTCCTGCAGCAGCGTCTTCCTGTTGGAGGAAGTCTGAGATCATCTTACCTTCTTCAGCTTTACTGTTAGAGGTTTATTCACCGAGCTGACCAAGGCCTGGAGGTTTCTGGTGTCTTCAGTGGAAGTTACCAAACAAGATGGCCGCCCCAAACAGCAAAAGTCTGGATTCTCCTTTTCCTCTGTGGTTCTGGAGCAAACGGCATCCATTTGTCCCAAATCCGTGTGATCACAATGATCCACGGACGTCTGGTCAGCTTAACTCATGCGCCCTGGTCTAGCTGGTGATGAGGGGTCAGAGGTCAGCTGACTCCTTTGGATTCCTTTAACTGTTTAATCATAAAGTCAGACATCCGTGGACAAAGACGTTTTATTTTTACCCAAACATCTTGTTGGTAGTTTAAAAATCCCACGACTTTCATCTTGACGTCTCCTCTCTGAAGTGATGAAACTTTTAACATTATTAGCAGAAAACTCCTTTAATTCCAGAGTTTCTGTGTGAAGTGAAGCCAGACATCAGCGACTCCTAACTTTGATCACACACCGGTAAACCGCTGAGTGTGCACGCTCGTTAAAGGGACACTAGTCAGTTTTGCTTGCTTTTAGCACCCCCTGGTGTCCGTTAGTTAAACTCATCTCCTGGCTGTGCGTTGGTCTTTTTAACACCTTAATCTAACAGCTGAAACGTCTCCTCAGCCTTCATTAGTGTCTACAGGAGCGGTTCATCACTAAATCAAACACATCAGCTGTGTTCATGATCTAAAACATGCTGGAAGCAGACTGCAGCACCAGGCATGTCAGCTCCACTTTACTAAGTCCAGCAGGGACCGGACCGCCACTCTGAAGTTGCAAGTGTGGTATTCTGGCCACAGAGGGCGGTGGGGGTCTGAGTGACATCATTAACCCTGTAAAGGTCATTTTAGCACAAACTGGCTCAAGAACAGGATTTAGACATGAAAACGTTGCAGAGGATGACTTTAAAAAGCAGCTGAAACTCACCTGTGCAGGCTGGCTGTGGTGGGACCTCCTCTTCATCCTCTTCTTCCTCACTAGCTTCTCTTCATGCTGCTGTTTCTGTTCATTCAGTATTTGTAGGATCCTACGATTACCTTTATCTTTTACATTTTTATTCACATTTCTTAATTTATTGTTTTCATTTTTAATCATTTTTATTTTCATTGTTCTCTTGAAGCACCTCATGAATTTAATCTTGAGGCACTAGATAAACAAATCCTGTCCTCTTCCTGTTTTTAAGAGCTAAAAAACATGTTTTAATTGTCTTACAGCGCTTTTGTTTGTTTGTTTGTTTTATGAACCAACAGCTCACTAGAACCTGCTCTCCGTNCCCACACACAGGCACAGACACACACACACACTGATTTCAGACGTTAATCCTGGGCCTGCTGTGTGTAAGGTGGCCTCTAGGGGTCACTGTTACACCACATCCTAACCTCCATCTGGCCCTTTTCTAACTTTTTTGCTAAATCCTAAAAAAGCACCATGAGCTCACATCCTAAAGCTGGTAAACGAAGAGCAAATGTTTCAGGAATGTCAGGAATCTTAACTTTGTTCTCTAACGTCATTTATCAGAAGAGCAGCCTCGGAGGACCCTGACGTTCCAGCTGAAGGATGTTTGTCCCCACACCAGCGTCCTCACGTGTGATGAGGTTTAATCAGAGTCAGAGGAGCCTGATAAGCTGATGCAGGGGAAAGACTTTGAACTCTGACTCTGATTCCTGCTCAGCCTCAAGCGAAGGTCAGCTGTCAGCTCCCCTATCTCTCCTGCTGCTCCTGTTTCGTCTGACTTCTCCCGTCTCTGAGCTGAAGGCCAACAGCGACGGCGGTGTCACGATGGAATGGGAACAAGGACCAAAAAAGGTCCTGGAGGATGAGAGCGATGACAGAGACGCCCTCGTGGACACCACACACCAGAAACAGCCCAGCAGGTTTAAGAGCAGACTTAAAAGGAAGCTCAGTTTTTCCATGTAGATCCAGACAGCTCCTTTTATCACCAGGATGTTTGACAGTTCAGGAAATATCTCCTTTTTCCCACTGTCCCTCTGATGGGGAACGGGATTCCACTAAAAGCTCAAGGGCTTGTTTTATTGTTGCTGTAAAGTCAGAAGGTTTCTGCTGGAGTGAGGAAGACGGTTTAAGAGCTTCTTCTTCTGTTGTGGCTCCTGCTTCTTCATCCAGTGCTTACTCCTTCTGCTCCTCCACGTTTCTCCTCCTGCAGCAGCGTCTTCCTGTTGGAGGAAGTCTGAGATCATCTTACCTTCTTCAGCTTTACTGTTAGAGGTTTATTCACCGAGCTGACCAAGGCCTGGAGGTTTCTGGTGTCTTCAGTGGAAGTTACCAAACAAGATGGCCGCCCCAAACAGCAAAAGTCTGGATTCTCCTTTTCCTCTGTGGTTCTGGAGCAAACGGCATCCATTTGTCCCAAATCCGTGTGATCACAATGATCCACGGACGTCTGGTCAGCTTAACTCATGCGCCCTGGTCTAGCTGGTGATGAGGGGTCAGAGGTCAGCTGACTCCTTTGGATTCCTTTAACTGTTTAATCATAAAGTCAGACATCCGTGGACAAAGACGTTTTATTTTTACCCAAACATCTTGTTGGTAGTTTAAAAATCCCACGACTTTCATCTTGACGTCTCCTCTCTGAAGTGATGAAACTTTTAACATTATTAGCAGAAAACTCCTTTAATTCCAGAGTTTCTGTGTGAAGTGAAGCCAGACATCAGCGACTCCTAACTTTGATCACACACCGGTAAACCGCTGAGTGTGCACGCTCGTTAAAGGGACACTAGTCAGTTTTGCTTGCTTTTAGCACCCCCTGGTGTCCGTTAGTTAAACTCATCTCCTGGCTGTGCGTTGGTCTTTTTAACACCTTAATCTAACAGCTGAAACGTCTCCTCAGCCTTCATTAGTGTCTACAGGAGCGGTTCATCACTAAATCAAACACATCAGCTGTGTTCATGATCTAAAACATGCTGGAAGCAGACTGCAGCACCAGGCATGTCAGCTCCACTTTACTAAGTCCAGCAGGGACCGGACCGCCACTCTGAAGTTGCAAGTGTGGTATTCTGGCCACAGAGGGCGGTGGGGGTCTGAGTGACATCATTAACCCTGTAAAGGTCATTTTAGCACAAACTGGCTCAAGAACAGGATTTAGACATGAAAACGTTGCAGAGGATGACTTTAAAAAGCAGCTGAAACTCACCTGTGCAGGCTGGCTGTGGTGGGACCTCCTCTTCATCCTCTTCTTCCTCACTAGCTTCTCTTCATGCTGCTGTTTCTGTTCATTCAGTATTTGTAGGATCCTACGATTACCTTTATCTTTTACATTTTTATTCACATTTCTTAATTTATTGTTTTC
>SSNS01000028.1:1050136-1130136 GCA_006937985.1 Aphyosemion australe | reverse complement strand
TCTCTCCAACACACCACTGATGGAGGTCAGGGGTCACCAGTGAGCCAGGGCTGACCTTTGAACTAGACCAGAGTTCATGTATGATGAACAGTTCTGATGCTTTTTAACAACGTTGTCTTTGAACCATTAAATTAAAAAGAGAATAGTAACAGAGCTGATTTTAGACTTGGTGGTGACTTGTGCTGGTTTTAGAGCAGGCCCCATCAAGGGTTCCTGGAGGCACCAGGTTGGTGACCCCACCTGTAGATCTGTGGGTCTTTAGTTTCCTGGTTCTGAGAGCACAGAACCTCCCAGACCTTTACCGAAAAGCAGAAATCTGGAGCTCGGTTCAGAAAACAAGACTAAATCCAGCAAACATGACTGAAGAAAAAGGGATTCTTATCATTTCTATTCCTGCAGGTGAGTTACAATCAGGGCGGAGCCTAAACGGAACAGGTTTCAAGTTTCCAATTAAATGCTTTAGTCTGTGTCAGTACTACTAGTGGGGCCCTGCAGGTAATAAAAGGTCATCTCATTACTGAAGGTACCGTTACTTTAGCTTGTTACAGGTAAAACAAACCCTGCATCAGCATGTATCTAACCCTAACCCTACCCTAACCCTACCCTAACCCTAACCCTACCCCTAACCCTACCCTAACCCTACCCCTAACCCTAACCCTACCCTAACCCTAACCCCTAACCCTAACCCTATCCTAACCCTACCCTAACCCTAACCCTACCCCTAACCCTAACCTAACCCTAACCCTAACCCCTAACCCTAACCCTAACCCTACCCTAACCCTACCCTAACCCTAACCCTACCCCTAACCCTCCACACCAGAACCAGATGCTGTGATGTTGAACACAGGAGGAGGGTTTATTATCTCTGAGGTGACCACCTCCAAAAGCTGCTGTAGATTCTCCCCAGAACAAAACTATCATCAGCAAACCCCACGTATTTTACCCAGGGCCTGACGTAGCAGTGCTGGGGCCCAGAACCCGGAGGATTCTGACATATTCAGAGACTGATCCAGATCTCACCCAGAGCACTTGTGCAACACTGGGATTTATTGTGCTGAGGGGGCATTTTGTGCCCAAATCGTTGTCTGGGAAGTGAAAACGTAGCGTTGCCATGGAGACCGAGATCCAGGGAAACACAAACAAGTGAATGTGACTCATTCCTCCGTCCCATCGTCCGTATCATCATCATCATCCTGCTGTTTCAGCACAGAGGCGTCTGATAGCAGCTAAACCCAAACGGCTCGGTTCTGCTGTTTGGACTTTGGGTTATGCTGACATGAACGGTTCTGCTGGCAAAATATTTATAATAAATATAAAAACATATCAAAGTTTTTCACTATTATGAGATTTAATAACTTGTCTTTAAATCCACGTCTGGCTGCGTTCTGCCCCAGCTCACCTGCTCTATGAACACGGTTCACATGAGCATAAAAAACCTTCTCTCTGGGCTCGTCGTGTCTCTGCAGGTCTGTGTGACAGAATCTAATACCTCAGTGATGAGATCAGATGATGTCATGCATTTCAACAAGCAGCAGCCTCCAATCGCTCCAGTAGAACCCCGGAATGTGTGTGTGTGTGTGTGTGTGTGTGTGTTATTGTGTGTGTGAGTGATTACATTACATTTTTACATGCTTTCATAAAACTGAATATGCAACAATATCCACGTCTGAGAGTCAGACCTGGTGCTGTCAGTCAACTCATCAGGTCTACTCCATGTCACATGACCTCAGTTAAAGGTCCCAAAGTCTCCAACTTCACTCAGAAGCAGCAGATCAAGGGTGTTTCCACACAGTAGCACAGTTTAGGGTTAGGTTTAGGGATAATAACGGAGCGCAGAGCGCCAAAACTCACAGAGACACCTAGACAGGCATCAGTCAGACAGGTAACCACAGGCAGAGACTAGAGTCAGCTAGAGCAGGGGTTCCCAAATTGGGGGTCGGGACCCCCAAGGGGGTCCCCACAAGATTGCAGGGGGTCCCCACAATTTTGTCTTTGCTGAGGTTAGCAAGATTTTATTTGTAAAAATTACATTTATAAAATCTCAATAACACACCCTACAGTATAATCAGAGCTCCATATAAAAGTTATAACTCTGCATATCTGTATAAAGTTAGTAAATGATCACATTTAATGTGTTTATGTGTGTAGAAGATGGGGGTCCTGGCTTGTCTTGGGCACGGGAAAGGGGGTCCTCAAAGAAAAAAAATTGGAAACCCCTGAGCTAGAGGACAAGATAAAACACATTTGAAGTTAAATAAAATCCATCAGAGACTCTGAAACAGTTTTCTGTTCAGCACTGCTCATCAGGCCCACAGTGAAGCACAGCAGTGGCACCATCATGATGTGGGCATGTTTCATGCTTCTTAACAACGTTCCAACATAGATTAGCTATAAATATATTGTGGAGGTAAAAATATAAACTCAACACTTGTTTTTGATCGAGCTGAACGCAAAGATCTGAAACATTTTCTAAATACACCAAAGACTCAAATATTGTCCACAAGGATGTCTAAATCTGTTAGTGAGCTCTTCTCCGTCCCACCTCATCAAGGTGCTGATGAATAGCACAGGTGTGCCAGACAGCCACAGTTAAAGGCCTCTGAAATGTGTCCAGGTTTATACACAAATGACATTAAAGGTCCAGTTATAAGCTTTTCATGCCAGATCAGTGACATCATCAGTGATCTCATTTGATCTGTCACCACTCAGAAGAAGCGTTAAAACCAGCGCTAGTAACGTTTTAGCTCATTATCTGTAAATGTGACTCAGCTTCAGCCCTTTTGGTGTTTTCTAAGTCCAGTTGGCTGTCGGCCATCTTGAATCAAGCTGCAAAAAGTTGCAGATAAACATCTGACAAAAACTTTCTGAGAGGCACGTAGTAAGTTTCCACTTCTCCCTCCTACTGGTTGAAAGTGGAATTACAGCTGTCGTGAACAACCCTGCTGCAGCCTGCTGTAGCTAGCGCTAACAACGAGCTAACACTACCACAAGCTAACTAATACTAAATAAACCACAAACTAAAAAGATCCACACTGTTGGACAAAAATATTATTACTTACAAGTCCAGTAGCAACAAAGCCAGGTCACCATCAGTCCGTGATTTTGTAGCCTCCTTTAGCTCCTTCAAGCTAGCGTAGGCCGCGCCGATGTTCACTCTGGTTTTAGCTCTTTGCTTCACCTCCAAAGACATTACTCTGTTACTTTTACTTCCAGGCTCCGCCGTGATGCCAAGAAAGAAAGAAAACTTCTTTTTCTTGTGCTTCTTACTGACGGTAATTGAACTAAAAAAGCTAAATGCTAGCCTTTATATAAGCTAACGGAACAGTAAACAGCTGTAAAGCTAATAGAGAGCTCCCACTAGTGTTCCTCCCAAACTAAAAAAGTGCTGTTTGTGGCCAGCAGAGGGCTGTCCAATGTGAAGTTCTTAAGGGTTCTACCTCAAGAACCACTGAAACCAGTTTGAAAGCAATATCTTAAAGTGCTAAAAACTCTTTAGTGTTGCATTAAATGTGGATTATGAGCTGTTTTACCATCAGACCAACATGAGGGTTAGCGCTAACATGATCGGTTAGCATTGGAGCGCGTGAGCTGGAGCCATTTCTATGTTTGCAAATGTTAATGATCATGATTAGCTGTGGCGGCCATGTTGTTTGTGAGACACATGACTTTCCCCCATCTGTCCTCCAGACAGGATTGATTGTTCATATCTATTGAATGCTTTCGCCATCCATGTCCAATAGTCGTCCATCCAAAGATCATCACAAAACGTCTCAGAGCCGGGGGCCCGACTCCCCATCGCTGCATACGCAGAGCCAGGCAGCAAAACCAAGACCAAACACAGGCAGGAGGAAGGAAACAAACTGGAGAGTGAGGTATGAGAAGGTCAGCCTCCAAACAGGCAGAATTCCTGTTTTTCCTTTCACCTTTCTTCTTCCCAACAGCCTTCTGACTCCACGCACCCCCACAAACACAGAGGAGGTTTCAGATGCTTTTGTTCGCTGGGTGACATCATTTGTTTCCTTGAACATCTGTTTCCACTGAATGCAGCTGAGACGTAGGCGAGGAGGACGGCCGTCATCGCGCTGCGAGGCTGAGCGGCGAGACGAGAGGCTGGCAGAAACAAACATGAGTCACACAGGTGTGCGCTGCACCTGAGGTGCTTCTGCAGCTGTGACGTAATGCTCGTGATTAATATAAAGTCACGGGGGACATGAAGCTCAGTGAGTCAGTTCGGCCAGAACGTGTTTAGGATCTGAAGCAGAGCGCCGTCTGACCCAGAGGTGGAGGTATGACCACATGCTTGTGTTTGCACACATGACATCAGGAGCAAAATCCAAGACATTTAGCACAAGAGGGAGAAAAGGAGGGCAGACGGCCGAAAGGGAGGGTGAGAGGAAGATCAGTCAGTCAAAGCAGAACATTCCTCCCCCCTTATAAGGACAAAACTACTGGAGCTCGTCTCTATTTAAAATCCATCAAACAGCCACATCTCACAAGAGTTATCTCTGCATCGAGTCAGGTCGTAGCCTTGCTCTTTAAACTGTTTCTTCACCCTCCCAGAGTCCACGTCTGTCTGCATCATGCAATCATCTGTTTGTTTGCTCTTTTCCTCTCTGGCTTTGTTTGGCCCGCTGCAAAAATCCGATCTGTTTAGAGAACAGGAAAAACCCTAGAGAAGCACGGTCACGAGGAAATTCAGCAGCGGTCGCTCAGGGAAAGAGTCAGAGACACGAAAAATCTAAATATTACAAAGGGTAGGAACTCAACGGGTGGGGGTGGGGGTGAGGGGGGTGGGGGGTGAGGGGGGGACAAACAGAGGAGGTGAAGGAAGAAAGGCAAAGCAGCGAGGGAGAGGAAAAGAGAGCTTACCTTAAAAGGCTGTGTTTGTGGATGGAGATGGGTGTGTGTGTGTGTGTGTGTGTGTGTGTGTGTGTGTGTGTGTGTGTGTGTGTGTGTGTGTGTGTGTGTGTGTGTGTGTGTGTGTGTGCGCATGCGTGCGTGCGTGCTGCTAGGGTTAGGGTTCATCCAGGTCTCCTTCTAAAGATGCCGGTGCACGACCTTCACGTCAAACATCCACCACAACTCATACTCACCCATAAAGCTATGGGGATAATACACACACACACACACACACACTCGTGTTCCCATTACCCAACAGGAACTGAAGATCTGGGAACCGGTCCAGGTTTCTCTGGTCGGTGCTCTCTGCATCTGTCGACCCGTTCTCCTTAATAAGGCCGAGCAGGGAAACGTCCTGAGGTCCATCAGTGTGACGCTCACCTCCATCTTCAGACCAGAGCTGATGTCAGAGTCTGATTCATGCACGGATCAGAGGGCAGGTTTACGACAAGGAAAAAGGCCAAGAGGTCAAAACCATCAAACGTTTGATTTACTTTGATTAGACTTACATCACTTCCTGTTTTATACTATAAACACTTCACAGCCCTAGAGCTGATTAAGTATTTTACTTGAATAGTTTGGACAGAAAAAGTTTCTAAACTTTTATAAAAGAGACATTAAAAGGGTTCAAGGATTTAAAACTACATTTACCTTGTTGTTGTGCTGCTGCTGTTGTGTCCTTGGGCAAGACACTTAACCCGCCTTGCCTGCTGGTGGTGGTCGGAGGGACTGGTGGCGCCAGTGCTCGGCAGCCTCGCCTCTGTCAGTGCGCCCCAGGGCAGCTGTAGCTACGTTGTAGCTCATCCCCACCAGCGTGTGAATGGGTGGATGACTGATTGTGTTGTGAAGCGCCTTGGGGGGTTGTAGAACCCTAAGAAGGCGCTACAAATACAGGCCATTTACCATTTGTTGTTGTTGATTAAAGGCAGTTTGGGTATTTAATGTAGCATAGGTCTATGCCGTCTCCAACCTGCTTTCCTACATTACAGTTTTTTACAGACGCTAGGACACATTTCTCAATACTTAGGTCACTTTTGCAAAACTTTTCACACAGTTCTCCTAACTGACTTGCAGCTTGGCAAAGCAGTTCATTTCACATTCAGAATGCACTACAGCTACTAAAACACTTGATTCAGGTCTCAGATAAACTCATTCTTCCAGAACACTAGCCAAGGTTGACAGCCGACAAACACACTCTGTCACCCACAAAACAATGAGCTAAAAAACAAGCTAAAACAATGAGTGTAAAACAAGGACACATCTCTGTTTATAACTGCAACAGATGTTACTGGAATGAATCAGACATGATGCAGAATTCCTCATTATGTTGTTTGTTTGTTTTTATTTTTTTGCACTACGTAATTCCAAAATACAAGAACACAAGTTACCTGTTGGTTTGCTGGACAACTCTAACAATAGATGCCACTGTAGAGCGTTGCAGATTTGGCTGCACGCTCTGACCAGCCTCTCATCAGAGACCATGATGTACTACATGATCACTTACAGTCGCTCTGATCTCATCTGAGACTACAGCTCTTGATCTTCCTCGTATTCTTCTTCCACCACGCATACGTACTCCTCGCCCTCTCCCAGCCTCTCTTCTTCCTCTTTCAGCCACTTCTCTATTCTGGCTGGGTCCATGTTTACATCACCATACAAACCTATTCAGCAGTTGTCTCCTTTTGTAATGAAATAGAAAGAGTAACACCTGCAGATGTTCATCTATGAGAATCAGCTGTGGCTGGTTAAACTGCATTTTTAGATTTAAAATATGTTACAGTAAAATATTGCTGTTGAATTTTGCTCTTATTCAGTTTTGCATCATGTTATTGTTTTGAACATAAGTTTAACAGTTTTGTAAACAGTATGTAAACACGTGCAAAATGTCCTGTTGGTACAATGATTTTTGGCAGTTGTTGTTCTGAGTGAGAAAAGAATTCATGACATTTGAGAGATGTAGTCATTGAATGCATTTTGTGCCAAAACAATGATAATTGATCCTCAGTTTAGCCCACATAGACTTCTGTTGTGCTCACTGTGTGAAGAGTTTAGCAAACGTGACCTAAGTATTGAGAAATGTGTCCTAGCGTCTGTAAAAAACTGTAATTAGTCATTTTGTAATGCCGCTGAGAAACGGTTCGTTCTGAAAGAAGCTGGTTTAACACATCATAAGCATAGACCTGTCCTTACATTAGCATGTCCTAATCCACTTCAATGTCAGCAATATATAAACATGGTTACAGTAATGCTAACCGCAGAGCAATGCTTTAGCTACTGCTAACACTAGCCTGAGCTACTGCTAACACTAGCCTTAGCTACTACTAACACAAACCTGACCTACTGCTAACACTAGCCTGAGCTACTGCTAACACTAGCCTTAGCTACTACTAACAGTAGCCTTAGCTACTGCTAACACTAGCCTTAGATACTGCTAACACTAGCCTTAGCTACTACTAACACTAGCCTGACCTACTGCTAACACTAGCCTTAGAAACTGCTAACACTAGCCTTAGATACTGCTAACACTAGCCTTAGATACTGCTAACACTAGCCTTAGATACTGCTAACACTAGCCTTAGCTACTACTAACACTAGCCTGACCTACTGCTAACACTAGCCTTAGAAACTGCTAACACTAGCCTTAGATACTGCTAACACTAGCCTTAGATACTGCTAACACCAGCCTTAGATACTGCTAACACCAGCCTTAGATACTGCTAACACTAGCCTTAGATACTGCTAACACTAGCCTTAGATACTGCTAACACTAGCCTTAGATACTGCTAACACTAGCCTTAGATACTGCTAACACTAGCCTTAGATACTGCTAACACTAGCCTTAGAAACTGCTAACACTAGCCTTAGATACTGCTAACACTAGCCTTAGAAACTGCTAACACTAGCCTTAGATACTGCTAACACTAGCCTTAGAAACTGCTAACACTAGCCTTAGATACTGCTAACACTAGCCTGACCTACTGCTAACACTAGCCTTAGATACTGCTAACACTAGCCTGCTAATGTCCTTATTGAACGAGAAGAAAATGACTTTTCATATATATTTAGTAAAACATAAGCCCCGCCCCCCGGAGGTACAGGAGGATTCCAGTCACAACCAATACTGTCCAACAACCATGAAAACATAACCCTATCCAGAATAAACCGAGCCTCCATGGCATCACTCAAATGCAGCACCTGACCCAAGGAGTTCACTTCCTGTTCAGCTGCTCTGAGCCGAACACTCATGATTTATGCACATAGAGGGGTGTGTGTGTGGGGGGGGGGCATTCACAATATTTGTATGAGGTTTTCCAAGGATTGTACTTTTCAGAGACAATTAAAATTATTAATTTAAATGAGTGGTTGCCATGGGTATGTGAAGAGTCCTTGGGCAAGGCACTTCGCCCTCCTTGCCTGCTGGTGGTGGCAGGGACCGGAGGCACCTGTGCTCAACAGGCTCACCTCCATCCGTGCGCCCCAGGGCAGCTGTGGCTACGATGTAGCTCATCACCACCAGGGTGTGAATGTGTGTCATCTGCATATTCATGTTTCCATGCGTGTTCACACACCGGCTTTTAGGGCCTGTTCTGTACGATAACGATGTTCGCTCCTCCCTGATGGTGAGATTTATTTTCCTCTTTGCAGGAAGTTTCTAAAGAGCGAGGACACAGAAACGTCCGCTCTGTCGGGCTGTGCCTTCAGCTCCAGCCTGCTGGCTCACACACAGATTATACCCACTCATAATGCCGGGTGTGTGAGAAACCTGTGATGTCATCTGGCTGCAGGACCTGCTGACCACGTAGCATTTAGCCTGATTACCTTTCAGTCTGTGGGAATCTGGAGGAGAAAAACCGACACTTTCCATTAACACGTGTGTGTGTGTGTGTGTGTGTGTGTGTGTGTGTGTGTGTGTGTGTGTGTGTAGGAGTAGGAGATAACAAGCAGGACTAAAGCAGCACCCGCTCAGGCCCAACGCCCTGACAGACCTGACATCAGCTGTGTGGTCACTTCCTGTTCTGACCACAGATCCAGTCGTTTGCTGTATTTATGACGTCACATGGTGATGGGTGTGAGAGCAGGTGTGTGTGTCTCGTCTTTTACAGAACGTCCTCTGCTTCCTTCTCCTCAGGTTGACTTTGTGGTTTGTTCTCTAAGAAATCTTCATTTGTGATTAGTTTAGTCATTAAACAGGAAAGTTGAGCTATAATCACCCTAAACCACTCAACACCTTTAAATTCTGCCCCGGATGTTCCTTTAAGGTGAACCTGTCGGTTCTGGTCCCGTCACCCTGATAGAAGAGCTCCTATCGATGTCTGCCGCTACCTCTTCCTGGTATCTAGACGTTTCCTCACATGAATCATGCTGCTTGCTTTAGTGTGAAGCTGATAATTATAGAACAGAGACCTGGAAGATTTTCCATTATTTTTATAAAGTTAAGTCTCGTTAGTCATCATCACACTGGTGAAACTACTGGGTTAGAGTCAGGGTTAACCCAGTCTCTGTGTTTGAGGCGGGGAGCTGCAGCAGTGGCTGTGCTCGGGAACTATCTGGTGGTTTCAGCAAAAATCAGCCCTTAAATAACCGACGGCAGGTTTTCAGGTGACTGACCAGTTTGAGGGTTTTTCTGTTACGGCTGCTGATTAATAATCAGTGTTGTTCTGTTGTTTTGGGCGATGGTGGCAGAGGAGTTAGGTGCCCGCCCCGCAATTGCAAGGTTACAGGTCTGTCGCTGTGTCCTTGGGCAAGACACTTAACCCACGTTGCTTGCTTGTGGTGGTCGGAGGGACCGGTGGCACAGCAGCCTCGCTTCTGTCAGTGCGCCCCAGGGCAGCTGTAGCTACGATGTAGCTCATCACCACCAGCGTGTGAATGACTGATTGTGTTGTAAAGCACCTTGGGGGGTTCTAGGACTCTGGAAGGCGCTATATCAAATACAGACCAATCACCATTTTAGTTTATCTCAGCCTCACACACCACTCTGTGATGTTTTAGCAGAAATAACCGGCATGTCAGAGAGAGACGTGTGTGTGTGTGTGTGTGTGTGTGTGTGTGTGTGTGTGTGTGTGTGTGTAACATCTGGCTGGTATTACTACAAGCCACAATAATAAATGAAAGTGAAGCGTTTCGGGGAAGAATCAGATGAGAAGCAGCTCTGAAGGGTCTGAAAGTCTCCCACAGCGTTTCCTGTTGTCAGTCTTTAACCTCCTCAACCCCCCCCCCCCAGCCTGATGAACTGGAGCCGAGGACACCAGAGACTCTGACCCAAAGCTCAGCTGGAGGGAGGAGGACCAGGTCACCCACATAGTAGAGATGGGGCAGGAGTGACATCATACCTTCGAAATCTAAAAGGCGCGGTCATGACGTCACCATTATGAAAGAAAAACGAGGGTTGGAGGCACCCCAACCCCCTCTGATGCTTCACCCGTTTACCAATTAAGGCTGTCAGGGTGAGGGGGGGGTATCTTTTCTAACCCTAACCCCCCCGCCCAGGGTCAGCGCGTGTGGAGGGAGGTCCAGGACCTCACACACTCTCTCTCTCTCTCTCTCTCTCTCTCTCTCTCTCTCTCTCTCTCTCTCTCTCTCTCTCCCACACACACACACATACACACACCCTCTGTGACTGCAGAGCTGCTGACTGCGCTGAGAGGACACCCACACCCACTCTGTCCAGGACCTCAGGTGAACACAGGTGAGTCTGGTTCTGGTTCTAAACCTAATGGATGAAATGCGTGCGCTCCGGAGCGCGCGCTGCGTGATGCTTCTGTGCGTGATTGGAGCGGGTTTTGAGCCGAACTGCTGGTGTTCTGAGGTTCGGTTAGGACCAGGTTCGGTTCGGGTGGTCGCTTCATGGGTTTACCAAACTCCTCCATAAGGTTAAGAGAACGACTAAAGCCTCACCGGTCACCAAATAAGGTCACACACACCGACACCGACAGCTTTTAACGGGAGGGGGTCCGGGGAGAGGACACTTGCGCCCTCCGCCGCTGGGAGCGGGTCAGAGCTGCAGGTCCGGTCCAGCCAGAACCACCAGAGGAACCAAGGCAGGCACTAAGTTTTTATTACTTTGAGTTTCAGGTTTTCTCTCGATATTCGTTCATTTTTCAGCTCCAACAACAAAAATATAATAATAATAATAATAATAATAATAATGTAAACATGTTAAAGTTTAATTGGTTTGTGATCAAATTAGTCAGAGTCTCAGATCTGCTGCAGGAACCAGAAATGTAATGTTTTACATTTTTATTATATTTTATTAATTCAACCAGATAAGAAACAGAATCTGATGCTTAAAGCTAAATAGCGCAGGGAGTGGCCGCGCGCGCGCGCGCGCGCGCGTGTGGCTGCGCGTGTGTGTGTGTGGGGGGGGGGGCAGAGTTTGAACCGTGACGATGTCATATGGAGCCTATGCCTAAATTTATTAATTTGGTTTATTTACACCCACGCGCACACACACGCGCACGCGCACACACACGCGCACACACACACACACGCGCGCGCACACACACACACACGCGCGCACACACACACACGCGCACACACACACACACACGCGCGCACACACGTTACTTCTCTGCTTTCGAGTCCAAAACAACAAGCACAAACTTCCTTAATTAAAAGCCAGTTTAGTTCATAAAGAGTCGTTTTAGAAAGAGAAGTTTCTGTTGGCAGAAACAGAAGTGAGTCTGACTCTAAAACCAGGTGAATGAGTCTTTAGAGTCTTTAGATCTGCTGATTTGGACCTGGAGACTCTTTAAGAACGTCCTGATTGGCTTCAGGCCTCAGAATGAGGGATCATGTCTGATGGGGACACCCCTCTGTGAAGACACATGATGTCTCCTCTTCTAGGCGCTCCACAAGGACGTGTCCTTGGCCTCCTGGTGGTTGTCCAGGACCTCCAACTGGGATGAGTTGGTGTTTAGGAGGGAGACAGATGAGCTGGAGGTCAGAGACATGGTGATGGAGTGTTCACCCTGCTGTGGACAGAAAACACTTGAGCCTGCTCGTGACCTCTGACCTCACATGGGCCTATTCAGCCTCCTTCATTCAGGCAGAATGTTGAGCCGCCTCAAAGCCTGGGCCACAGCTTCAGAGTTCAGAGCTTTAACTTGTTCCCTGAATTTGTTTTTGTTTATTTATTTGTTTGTTTATTGATTTTTTTTCCAGCGTGACTGAAGAACATTTAATTTCAGTCTCTAAAATGTTGTTTAATGACGACAAATCAGTCTAAATAAAAACCACATTAATCAAACTTTTCAAATAAAAGTAAGCTGTGAATAGACGATCTGATTTTAGATTAGATGAGTCAGATTAAAGTGATCCTAACTGCAGAGTTTCTGTGCTTCACGTTAGAATTTTGGGATAAATCACCATCGGTCTGGTGGAGTCTGTGCTGCACGTTCACCATATCGTTTTTAGCGTGCTGATGGAACTTTACCAGTAGGTTTGGCTGAGGAGAGAACGGAAGAGGTTGCAGGCGTAGGAAGTGAGAGGCGTAAACAGAAGACGCCATGTCCTCGTTTGGCACCACCACCATCGTCTGCAGACACTTACAGGCAAAACCCACAAGTTAGCAGTAATCAGTGCATCTGACTTTCCGGGTGTCGTGTGGTTGCTAGTGTTGTCGCGTGTCGTTTCTCACTTCCTGTTCTGCCTGCTGCAGCTTTCACCCTGCGGGTGCGGTGGTTATGATGTTGGCATGAGAACAGCCGTCCACGCTGATCCAGACAATCAAAGCCTCTGAGTCTAATGTCACCGTCTCCTCTATAATCAGACTCAGTTCATCCAGCAGCTGACCTGAGATTATTTAATCTCACTGGCTGTAACTTCAGTCGCTGACACTCGTGTGTGAGGTCATGTTTAGGATAGAAACGCTCTGAGTCTGCTGGATTCTGGTGGAAACTTAAAGGGTGAACTGCTGCTGAACCCCACTAGAGGGAGGTGTTGTGTTAAACTTCACTTCTCACTGCATGATTCTGAGTTTACAGGTGAAACAGTGGAAACTACAACCCAGCTCAGACTGAGAGACCATCTAAAGGCTCAGGAACCCTCTGCAGGTGTTCTGGATTCATCAGCTGTAGCCAGAATCTCACAGTTATAACAAATAAAGGCCGAAACATCCTCTGGCTTTGCAGGGAAAGAGTCTGTCTCATAGATCAGTTCCACCTTTAAGGTTTTAGGTTACTGACAAATGAACTTCTGCACCAGATGATAAAGACTTCACGTTCTGATTTAACTTGAAATCATCTGAACTATTTAAATTTGAGCTGAACTTAATGTGGATCAGTCTAAACCATGACCTGTTTCTCAGTTATTTTAATAGAACTGTTATAACATGTAATACCAGAGTTCACCACTAGATGGAGCCAAATACACACAGAGACATGTCCCTTCTGGCTCCGCCCACTGTTTCTGTCTCCTGTTTATTCTGTAGATTCCTCTGAAACAAAAGGCCTCAGTGAAGAACTTCCCCAGCTCCCAGAACCAACCTTATGTTGTTTTCTGAAGGTCAGGAGGAGGGGGTGCATCCAAACATGCATCACGTCTCCAGCCCCCATCTGACTCCTGCTGCTGCTGCTGTCACCAGCCCAGACTTTAATGAAGCTCCCGTTTTATTGGGATGAGTTTGAGATTAATTATGGAGAAAATTAGGTACGGACAGTTCACCACTATTGTTCTGTTAATGCTCCAGTGTGTGTGTGTGTGTGTGTGTTACAATAACAAGCCTCTTTTATTGGGGTGTTATTGAAGCTGGGGGCTCCCGGGGTTGATATGGGGGTTAGGAGCATTCCTCAGATTCTACACACACACACACACACACACACCAATGTGGCTCCTGGCACCAACATCTTTATTTAGTAAAAAAACAAAAAGCTGAGGTTTCGCCCGCCTGTCGAAGGAAGAAAAATCCTAAAAGATGAAGTGAAGTCACATGATTACTGACATAGTGAGTTATTATTAATGCAGCCTGTCTGATCCATCCAAACACATTCGTACGGCTCTGTGACGCTGCAGCCAGACTCCAGACGCTGGTTTCCATCTTTCACAAGTAAACTCAGATTTGGCTCAGAGCCGTGAGAGTTCTGTTTCTGAGGCAGTGAAGTCACTAAAACATCAGTTCTGTAATAATTTCATCTGAGACGGTGATGCACATCAGAACCCAGCATTTAGCCCGTGCCCACTGAAAAAATAAGCAGCATGGTTGTTTTCACACAGGACCGCCAAACTGAACCCAACACACACATAAATGACATCACACGAGGAGATCTGAGCCCCTCATGGACTCAGATCTGCTGGTTTTTAGCTTTAATAACAAACTCAGGGACAGTTTTCTAGATTATAACTCAGATAAATGAGAAAATAAGACGGTGTTCTGTTTAAACCAATGACAGGTTTAATATCACCGTTATCTAACGTTATCACTAAAACAGGAAAACGCTTTAATTGTTGTTTTCCTGTCGTCTAACAAGCCTCAACATGTCCAGAGTTTACCAAAAGTCTCCAGACATCAGGACTGACTAACAACCAGGGTTATGGAGGATCAGGCCCGTTTACCAGCCTGGAGCTGGCTTTTCAGGTGCAGGTTCACCTTTTAGCTTCAAACCAAGTTTGGGACACAAAGATTTTATTAAACTCATCAGCAGGTTCATCACTCATGCTTTAAGTTTTAGATAAAAAACATTTGTAGCTAACCCTGGTTTAGAAACTGTGATTTTGTTTTTATTAAACACACCTGTCCTCTATCTGTTGCTTCTTCTCAGTTCTTTAAAAAACAGAAATAAATTATTTTAAACTTCAACAAGAAAAAAAGGCACATTTATCTGTTTTTGTATATTTTTCTTCTATTTGGGACATTTAGAGTATAAATAATAATAATATAAACACAATAATATCAATAAGATAAAGAAGTTACACATTAACGTTTTATTCAAACGTTTTCTAGACACGTTGATGTTTTAATAGAAGGACTCACCTCCCACCCAGGTGTGTCCACCCCTGGTCCCATCACCTCCAGCCTATACCCAGGTGTGTCCACCCCTGGTCCCATCACCTCCAGCCTATACCCAGGTGTGTCCACCCCTGGTCCCATCACCTCCAGCCTATACCCAGGTGTGTCCACCCCTGGTCCCATCACCTCCAGCCTATACCCAGGTGTGTCCACCCCTGGTCCCATCACCTGCCGCCTAAAACCAGGTGTGTTGGAGCAGGCGGCCCTGGGCTCCATTCCTCACTCAGAGAGGATTTATGGTTTCTTTATTTTGATGTAAAACAGCTGAACCTTCCTGCTCCAACACAGGGAAACTTACCTGAACAGGTTAAAGGCTGTTAATCACCTGTCAACCAGACTCAGGTGTGTCGGAGCGGAGCAGAAGCAGGTAAACACGCGGCGTTTAGCGCCGTGAGGACCCACCTGGTTTGGGGCTTTTAAGGTGGACTAAAGAGTCTCGGGGACCTGACTTGTTCTTTAATCTGAGTTTAGAGGAATCTGTGTTCTGACTCAGCCTGAATCCGCCTACTTTGCTGTTCCTGATAAAATCCCTCGCTTCTCCTGCTCTCTCCTCAGACAGACCCGGGGGGAGTGACGCACACCACAGCTGACTCCACCCAGAAGAACGCGCTCAGCGAACCCAGAGACAGCAGAGACCATAAAAATGAGCGGTTCCCACCCCCGGCTCCACCAGAGCGCCGCGCCCGCTCCCAACGCTCTCTCCTCGGACAAGGACGCAGAAATGCCCGCCACGGAGAAGGACCTGGCCGAGGACGCGCCGTGGAAGAAGATCCAGCAGAACACCTTTACGCGCTGGTGCAACGAGCACCTGAAATGCGTCAACAAGCGGATCGGAAACTTGCAGACGGACCTGAGCGACGGGCTGCGGCTCATCGGGCTCCTGGAGGTCCTGTCCCAGAAGAAAATGTTCCGCAAGTACAACCAGAGGCCCACCTTCCGCCAGATGCAGCTGGAGAACGTGTCGGTGGCGCTGGAGTTCCTGGAGAAGGAGAACATCAAGCTGGTGTCCATAGGTGGGTGTGTTCCTGCGCCTCCATCCAGGTGTCAAAGTTTTAGGTGTGTGTGTGTGTGTGTGTGTGTGTGTGTGTGTGTGTGTGTGTGTGTGTGTGTGTGTGTGTGTGTTAATAAAATAAAGCAGGTTTAAATCTGAGCTCTCCATCAGAACCAGCTGGATGTGGTTCTGTTCATCATGTTCAGGAGATGCTTGAGTTCTCCAGCCTTTAGGGAGTTTGTCCACATCTGGATGATTGTTGCTGTTGGGGGGGTCAGACTGTGCAGAGTGGGGCCCTGGTTCTGATCTGACCCGGGCTGGTCCAGACCCAGGCCTAGTGAGGACCCAGTGGGCTGGGTTCGGGTTCTCCTGATGAACCTTTAGACTCCAGTGAATCTGCTTCATATTTAAGTAATTTTTCTTTCTAACATCTTTATGCACCATAAATCCTCCCTGGTTTTGGCCTAGCCAGGCCAGGCTGACGCTCAGAAGTCTGATTCTGTCTCTGGTTCATGAACACATCACAGCCAAGTTTTAACCTGCTGAATGTTTTGGGATAAACGGGTCAAAATCTGCATCAGTTGTAGTTTTCACCAGCAGGAAACAAACAAACAGAAAACACTTATTTATCCTATAACTGCCCCCCCCCCCCCCCCCCCCCCATGTCTCATATAGAGGTATTTATAGGTCCTTATTGTTTTATTACAGTTTAGGAAAAATAAAAACATTTCAAAGTGATTTTCTTTCCCAGATGAGACGTTCCTCCGGAGTTCTTCGGTTCAGAAGGTTACTGAAACAGATTAGATGTTTTCTACCTTCAGATGGTTTAGATGTCCGACCCTTAACCTGATGGGGCAGCGAGGCTGAGCCCTAACCCTGCAGCTAACAGAACCAGAGGATGAGACCTGGTAGGGGGGTCCTGCTGCTGCAGCCAGCAGGTGAAGTTTGTGTCTGAGTGGGCGGGGCAGAATCTGGTCTCCTTCTGCAGTACCAGGCTCCACTGATCCTCCTGCAGCTGACTCACCCCCACCCCCTCATCTGGAGATGAGAGGGCAGTCTGCTCTCTCCTCTACTTCCTCTTCTCGTTGCAGAAGGAGACACACCCAGCAGCAACGCTCACCACAGATTACCAAACTGCCCTCTCTGCTCAGCGTGGCACGTGCGGTCCGGCTCGTTTGCTCTGACTCGAGCGGTCCGGCTCGTTTGCTCTGACTCGAGCGGTCCGGCTCGTTTGCTCTGACTCGGGCGGTCCGGCCCGTGTGCTCTGACTCGGGCGGTCCGGCTCGTTTGCTCTGACTCGGGCGGTCCGGCCCGTGTGCTCTGACTCGGGCGGTCCGGCCCGTTTGCTCTGACTCGAGCGGTCCGGCTCGTTTGCTCTGACTCGAGCGGTCCGGCTCGTTTGCTCTGACTCGAGCGGTCCGGCCCGTGTGCTCTGACTCGAGCGGTCCGGCCCGTGTGCTCTGACTCGGGCGGTCCGGCTCGTTTGCTCTGACTCGGGCGGTCCGGCCCGTGTGCTCTGACTCGAGCGGTCCGGCCCGTTTGCTCTGACTCGAGCGGTCCGGCTCGTTTGCTCTGACTCGGGCGGTCCGGCTCGTTTGCTCTGACTCGAGCGGTCCGGCCCGTTTGCTCTGACTCGAGCGGTCCGGCCCGTGTGCTCTGACTCGAGCGGTCCGATTTTGTTTCTCAGCAGCAGTAACTCAGGCATCCACACCTGTTTCACTTCTCATTTCTTATCGTTTGTTTCTAAACTGATGCACAGCGAAGTCCTCTGGAACATGAGGCGTTACTCAACGCTGGGCAGAACTTTGCTCCACCCTGAAAGCAACCAGAACCACAGCATCAGCACAAGGAACCGGACAGGAAGTGCAAATAAGCCCTCAATCTGAGCGTTAGTCACATAACACCCTGTGTAGCTGTTAGTCTCATCCTGACTCATCCAGAACTTCTCTGGCTTAAACCCACAGACGCGTCTAGAACCCGTTTCTCCACAGCAGCAGGTCCAACCCAGCCCTCTTGGTCTGAGGCAACTCCTGTCCTGTCTCCGTCTTCTGTCAGGAAAGACGATCTACGTGAATCTCAAGAACAGGAATCTCTCCCATTGTGTCCGAGTTATCCGAACCACCTGAGACGGTGGCGATGCCTCCGGCTTCACGTTCTCCACATGACCCGTTTTATGACTCCGGGTTCGTGTTTGAGATCCTTTAAAAAGGTTTTGGAAGTTCTTGAGTGGGAGAGTTCTGTAGAACCGGAACACGCAGGAAAACCCTTAAACCCACGTTTAGGTTTCTGTTAACGAGTCGCTTTGTTAGAAGTGAAGCAGAGCAATCGCCCTCTAGTGGCTGGTTCCAGTAATATTTAGGCCCCGCCCCCTCGCTGTACTTAATGGAGACCATTTCCTGACGAGTGAAAATCAGCCTCAGATGCTGATTTCTGTTGATCCAGATGAAATATTCATATTTATCCTGCTGTAATTATTTATTTGATGATTAAACATGGAGTCATCAGAACGTTCCGCTCCACGCCGGCGTTCCCAAACTCAGGCTCCGTGTCTGCAGCACGCCGGTACATTAGACAGCCTCCTCACTTTAGATTCAGCAAGTCAGAACTTGAAGAAATAAATGAGATTTGTGTGAAATCAGCTGTTTTTCATCATAACCTGCTGATCGTGCCAAACCTTTGCACCTCAGCTGCTCCTTTATTTCCTTCCATGTTCCGCCGGCTCTAATCGGATCGTCTCTGCGGATCCGTGCTGGATCATCAGCTGAGCCGAACAGTTTTAGGAGCTCTGTTACAGAGCAGCACGGCTGCCATCCAGCAGCTGGTGACGGTCTGCAGCAGGAATCACACACGAGGTGCAAAGCATGATGGGACTTTCTGAACCTTAAATCTCATGCTGCACGAGGACGTCTTCACGGTGGATTTTTACCTTCGTAAAGCTTTGGTTCCTCTGCAGAACCAGGCTTGTTTTATGAGTTTGTGCAGAACGTCTCTCCCCGTATCTCCTCAAGCATCTGAGTCCATCAGCGGCCCAGCCCAGATTTTCTAACCCTGCAGGAACGTTTCTTAACTTGCCTGTTTGGAGTTGGTAGAAACGGAGACGGCTGCTGACAAACTCTTCCATGAAGAGAAACAATCGGCGGTGATGGTGTAACGCCGTACCTGGCGGCTCTGTGGGCGGGGCTGGAAGCAGGTTGAGACAGACGCCTGTGAGGCAACAAGCATCCGTCTCCTGCTGTCAGCTTGTTGCTTCACAGCATCACAGAAATGTTCCTAGAAAGAATGAAATGGGTTTAATTTGGTGTTTCTGAAGCTTGTGTAAAATAAAAATCAGACTTTTGAGAAAATGAGTTTAATAATCTGTAAAAATAACATTTTTATGACTCTGAGGATGTTTGTCCTAAAGTTTTGGTCTCGGTTCCTGCAGGAGACGGACCCACTTTAATACAAATAAAACAAAATGTGACTTTCATGACTGAAAAGTCGTGTGAAGTTTTATTTTATTTAAGAACAATAGTTGCTCAAGATCAGAATCAAAAGTAACTTGATGCACAAGTTGATTTCTTCAGTTCTGCGTTTCTGGCTGTGATAACATCCAGGATTGTCTAAGTCTGTGTCTGCAGGCTGAGAGCTGAATCTCGTTGTTCACATAATGACATAAAGAATTGTTTCCTTTTCTAAAACGAGTTTTCTGCTCACGATGCGTCGCTCTGTTGCTGCTCAGAATCTCATTTTGTTTATTTTATCCCAAAAGGAAAATAAAAGGATCCGTTTTCCAGACTTGTTGTTGGCCTGAGTGCAGATCTCATCTGAAAGGAGGTCCTTCTCACTTCTGGTCTGAGAACGTTACCAGACGTTGTTGTTGAGCTGAAATATGTTGGTGGTTTAACAAAAATCACTAAAACTAAAGTTTGAGCAAAGCTGTTTTTACTCCAGGTTCTGGTTTGGTTGTTTTGGGTCTTTGGTGTAAAAGTTTTTTAAATAACGACTCGTATCTGTTCTGAGGACTGATGAGCTAACGGCTAGTCGGTGATCATCCAGGCGTCCTCAGCTGTTCAGCTACGTTAGCTTACAATCTGTTAGCTTTAAGTTTTGTATCAACTTCCTGTCGGACTAGAACCCAGGAACCAGCTTCTTTTTGCTGCTGCTGGTTTTATTTATGCTTGTAAATAACTGGCAGCATAATGGTTTCTAACTTCACCTGAATTGCTGTGACGGTTAGCTTTGGTCTTGGCTTTGTTCAGACTAGCTGTTAGCTCCTCAATCTGTACCAAGTGGGAAACTCCAGCTGCCAAACATGAAGCCAACGCAGAAGTGACATGCTGCAGTTCCCCCCTCATCCACTAGGGGCCGGCACCAGAAGGGAGCAAATCCTCATCGACTCCCATGTTAAAAAAGCCAACTTGACAGCAGAAATAAACATGTTTACAGCCTGGTTCAAAAAACCATTCTAGCTTTAGTAGGTCTAGTTTACAGTCAGGACAACTCTGAGAGGGGTGGGTGTTTTTGTAACTCTTCCATTTAGATGTAATTAAATGCTTGAAATTATGAATAATTAGGGGCGTGTCCTTTTGACTGACGGGTAGCAGTTTAGCCATCAGCGCTAGCAGCTAGCTCTCATGGCTGCTCCAGGGACACATTAAAAGTGTTGCAGCCTAGAAGGCTCAACCGTATTTTCCGGGCTAAAAGCGCCCGCCAACCTCCGTTAGCTCGTAGCTACATCGACTCAGTTTGATGTTGTCATCATCTGACCCCGCCCTCACAGCCCCACTCTCGACTCCATTTTTGTATTTTCTGGGAGTGATGAGACACGTGACACGGCCAAGATGGCGGTGGTCCATCTTTATAGATGGTCTATGGCCCACTGGAGCTGTTCAGGCAGCTCTTAAATGGTTAAAATGGGAATTTTTAAATAGTCACTTTAAAATGAAGAAAATATTCCTTTTGTGCAGACTGAGCAGGATGAGGTCTCCATCCTGGAAATGCACCATTACCCCCGATAATGACTCCAGTCAGGGCCATTATGGGCAGGATCGCTCCGTGGGTCTTCAGTAAACTGCTGCTGGATCAGGAGGAAAACATCCTGGATTCTTGGTGTTTCCGTATTTTAGGAATAACCTGGAATTTCTGACAGATTTGTCTGAAAGCAAAATGAAGTTGAGCCTAAAATGTGTGAATGAATCATTTCCTGCGGGCTCATTACTGGGACACGAGGAACGTTCTATGCTGCAGATTACCAGAGAGTGTTCCCATTCAGTGCAGCGGTATTCCAGCTATTGTGTTACATCATAGCTGGAAAAGTGCCCCGCCGCCTCTCCGCTCGTGTTCGGTCTGAACAAGCAGACATAAAGGAGCTTTAAACACGGATCATCAAACCGGAGCAGTGACAGAATGTTTGATTCATTTGGGGGGTCATCAGTCTCTCAGATGTTTCCTGATTGGTTGAAGCCTCCTGCATTAATGTTTCTGACCTCCTCCCACCTCCTCCCTGAAGACTTTAACTTTTATTCCACAGACGTCTCCTCCTGATCCGGCCGTTGCTGATGTCCACCTGGACGTTAGAACTGCTCCTTGCAGCAGAACTCTTGACATTTTTTTTGTCCTTCCACCCTTCCTCCCCATCCCGTCACTCCTCCTCCTCCTCCTCCTCCCTCCCATCTGAAACCAGAGCCAGGGAAAGGGAGGGCTGCCAAGATCCCGTTTGCTTTTGCCCTTTTAAGGCTAAAAAACCAGGGGGAACGTTCACGCAGGGGGAGGGAGGCAGGGCCGGTGACTGGAAGGATCCGAGCGGAGGAGCAGGAAGCAGCTTCAGTCTGGCTTGTTTTGTGAATTTCTAAGGAAACAAACGGCTTCAGCTGTTTCAGGATCAGCAGTTTTTCATGTTCGAAGCTTAATGTGTGAGGTCAGCGGGGAATGTGTGACCTTTCCTGAAGTTTTGTCTGATGACGTGGAGACGCTTTATCCGTGCGATCATCTGCCCGGTTTAATAAAGCCTCCATATCTGCTCATGTGGGTTCAGATGAGGTTTATGGTCTCGTCTAGAGTGGAGAGTTACCCTAATGATGCAGCTGCACCAAGGATTTCTGGGTGTTTCTGGCTTGACCACAGATCCAAACGGCTCTGACCCAGAGGGATGCTGGGACAGAAACGTGTTGCCATCCAGATCCCTTCAGTAAGATGCTTCACGGCCTTCTATGGACCGATCAGCTGCTCATCCAGGGACAGATGAATAAAATTCATGTCGTAGTTTCTTTGGTTTGTGTTTCTTGAGGCTGAATCCTCGTAGATTTGAATCTTTCCCGTATGAATGAATCCTAGGATACTCTGGCCGGAGACTTCAGGACCAACCCTGTGGGTTTTCTCCTCTCTAATCTGCTCCAGGTGTTCCTGGACAACCTTAATATTGTTCAGAGTCCCCCTCCCCCATCGGCATGCCGGGATCAAATCGAGCTGTGGGTCAGGGGTTGTGATGATGTCACAGCCGTGTCATGGGTTTGTCCAATAACTACATGCCAAACCAGTGAGTCATGGGAATTATGGGGACAAAAGGAAGCTCGGCCACAAAACGCGTCCTACATCCAGTAGCCTCCACTAGAGGCCCATAAAGCTGCAGCGAGGGCTTTGGGGGGTTGAGTCAGCAGCGTTCTGGCAGACTTTGTCCGTATATGGGCTCCATCAGCCTGTGGTCTGCTGGGAACGCTGCCAGATTCTTGGCATGTTTAGTGGCTTTGAGGAGCAGAAGAGGAGCCGCGGTCCGAGCGTGAGAGGATCACAGTCCTGATGGTTCTTCTGCCGTTTTCTTACTGTGTTTAGATGGGTCTTGTCTCACCAGCTGCAGACGGCTTCCTGAGCTGCCTCTGCTTGGGATTGATAAGCTAACGACTAGGCTGGAGCACTTCGTTATGTCTGAAAACGGCTCCAGCCTCCTAAACTTCATGCAAACATTTTATAAACATCTAAAGTGAGATGGCTCATAGCTTTTATGTGGAACCGGTTCAGAGCAGCTGCAGAGTGACGGACCCACCGCCTCGAACGCCTCGGGTGACTGAAGTTTTCTGGTTGAGCAGAAATAACCCAAACCTTCTAGCTGCTGATCGTCTGACTTCCTCTGCTCTGGTTTTGGTTCTTTTGTGGTTCTTTCTGCCCGATGGCGGCTCTCAAACACATCCTGCTGCAGCTGATCTGCATTCCTGCTGCAAGCACCAACCTGCGATGCGCTCATGCACGCTCGGCTGGAACCCTCCCATCGGTCCAAAGCCAATTTATCGCTGGTGCTTTTATTTCTGTCCTCAGGCGACCTTTTCCATCCAACATTTTCTTGTCTCATTGCTTCATTCCCGATCGGACCGAGTTGTCCGATGGTAGCTGTAGCGACGGCAGGTCGGGGGGCGGGTCATCTAAACATCTCGTCTGACCCTGTTGGGAGTGTATTTTTCCACTGGGAGTTGCTGACATGCCGTGTATCACAGGGCTGGAAAATAACTCGACATGAGCCAACTGGGAGATGTTCCAGACTTAGCTGGGACATGTTGGCAAACCAAATATTTCAAAACTGTCCTGATTGTGTTTATATTTGCTTTCATTCCTGCCGCTCTGTTTGCTGCTCTTCCTCTGGTGGTGGGCGTTTGGCTCGTCTTCCTCAGACGTCTGTAGCCAGAACAGCAGCCCCAGCTCTCTAATGAAACACCTGAGACCATCAGAATCCAGCGTGTCCCAATAACCACAAATAAGTTTCAGATTCTGAAATCCCTGAAGTCCAGCCCTCAGAGAGGCGGCAGCACCTTCGGATCGCCGTCGGCTCATAATTCCACATCCTTATGAAGATTCTGGTCCAGAGGACACGTTGACACGGCGCTCCACCCTTTTCCTCCAGGCTGAACCTCTGCAATCATCCCGTCAGTCAGCGCCTTATGCAACACGAGCTCTCCTCTAATATGTTTATGTGGGTTGTGCCCGGGCTAACTTTCTCTGCTCCGAGCCTTCGCCTAGTGGAGTCTTGAAGATCTGAAGCAGAACAACCACAGATCGAACTCGATGTGCTCTTGACGAGTTCGGCTCTTTAAACGACCAGAACATGATGCAACATGAAATCTCCCGATCGCCACGTCGCTGCATCGCTTTTCTCTCTTTAGACGTTCAGATTTTCCAGATTTGATTTAGTATCAAGTGTTTGATGCAGATCAGTAAACTTTGTGTATTTTAATAAAGAACACACCGATAAGGAACCTTGGGCTGACATCTGATATTAATGCCGCTGTTCTGGCTGATAACTGATAATTAAATATATCAGCACAGTGGAAAAGCGACTGCAACACCTACGATGCTTCTCTGCTTCAGTTAAACCCCCAAAATCCTCTGACGCAACCATCATGTGTTTATTATGCATGGCAGCCATCTTGAATAGGGTTGATTTGCGTATTATGTCTTGAGAAGGCTGGACTGTTTTGGCCCAAGCAGTGAGCCCAGAGGGACTCCGTACAACCAAACAGACTTGAGTTATAATCTGGAAGAGGTTCTCTACTCGTCTTTCCTGTCCTCAAACCGTTTCCTCCATCCTTCCTGTAGCGGTGATGTCAGCTGTTTAGTGCTTTATCTCGTGGTTTTGGTGTGATCAAACTGAAATCTGTACAGAGTTTGGAAGCAGGAGAAGATGTAAACTCTGTTCCCAACCAAAACACGGAGGCTGCTGTTCCGACAGGAATTCCGCTCCTCCCTAAAACCATCACCATTAGCTGATGGAGACCTCTGGGGGAAATTTGGTATTTTTCACTGCTTATCTTTATTTTTCTTATCAGACTGAATTTGTAACCTTCATAGTTTATTTTTTGGTTGTTTTGTTATTTTATCATCGACGTCTCTTTTTTTTCCTGGTTCGTTCATTTTGTGATCATAACCTAAAGTTGAGTCTGTTTTTTCTTTGGTCTTCAGACTCTAAAGCCATCGTGGATGGGAACCTGAAGCTGATCCTGGGTCTGATCTGGACCCTGATCTTGCATTATTCCATCTCCATGCCCATGTGGGATGAGGAGGAAGAGGCAGATGACGGCAAACAGAAGACACCCAAGCAGAGACTGCTGGGATGGATCCAGAACAAGCTGCCGGAGCTCCCCATCACCAATTTCAACCGCGACTGGCAGACTGGCCGTGCCCTGGGTGCCCTGGTAGACAGCTGTGCTCCAGGTGAGATGCTTCAGGGTCCGTAGTGGGTGGGACAGGAGGGAGGAGATCTGACCCCTCCTCCTGCTTCAGTAAATTAAAGGGAGGGATGCAGGTGAGAGAGGGCAGGTGTCTCGTTACATTCTCAGGATGTTTGTCATACCTGTGGATCTCCAACAGCTCTGACCCAGAGATAAGACGTCGGCTCTGCTGGAAAACTACAGATCTGTTCCAAAACATGCCGGAGATGAGAGGCGGTTTTAAACCTGCACATAAATCATTTATGAAAGCTTTGCTCAATGGTCTCAGGGTAATGTCATCATCTTCTGGGTGTACTAAAAGATGGCCTCCACCCAGGACACATGCTGCAGGTGATCAGCTGTGTGCCAAATCATTTTATTAGCTAAACGTCACCAAGCCTGTTTTAGTGACTGAGGTTTTTTAGCCTTTTTATTTTTGTACAAATGTCACTAAAGTCCAATAACGATGGTTCCAAAAATTTAGTTGTTGCTGAAATAATTTATATAAAATCCCAGTTTCTTGCTTCTAATCCATCTGACTTTATTTATTTGCAGGTCTTTGTCCTGACTGGGACCAGTGGGATCAGACTAAACCAGTGGATAATGCCCGTGAGGCCATGCAGCAAGCTGATGACTGGTTGGGCATCCCTCAGGTAAAATAGATGACACATTTCTATTGTCCCCTACTGATTCACACATTAACGCCAATTCACACATTAACGCCGATTCACACATTAACGCCGATTAACGTCCAAAACTGAAAATATTCTGTAAAAAAATTTGTTTTTACTTCTGTCTTTTAAAATTTTGAATAAAGCGATAAATAAATAGACCAGTGCTTAGTTTGTCTGCAATCTTTTAGACAAAAAAATAAAACCTTTTCTTTTTGTTAATCCCGGACGAGCCCCCAACTTATGACTTGAAACTTGAAACTGGGGAATTAACATGAAAATGACTGAATATATAAAATAACAGCCACTGAGTGTGGAGGTCTGTAATCGGTGGTGAACATGTGGATGGGGCGTGGTCTCCTCCAGCTGCAGCAGCGTAGAAATACAGTTATAGATTTAAAGCATAGAGCAGAAGTTGGATTAGTACCTCTAATAAATGTGGTCTTCTGAGGTTTAATATTAATTTTTCTACCCTTCACTCCCTGATGAACGTAAATTTGAAAACACATTCTGATTCTACAGATTACCACTCTATGTTGGATTACAAGTTTCTTTTTTATAAAGCAGTTTTAATGAGTCAAAAAAAACTTCCCCATTAATTTTGACGCATTTGCAAATGTTTCAGGTTTAGGGGAATTCAGCCGGTTTTCATTCAGAATGACTAGAATCTTTTATTGTGGCGGTGCCTCTTGAGTCTGTGTCATACATGTTGGCACGACTGGCTCAGCGTTGCGAGCTGACGGTTGGCTCTGTGGTCACCGGCGCTGCCACCTGCTGCGTCTGTGGGCTGAAAAACCAGACATCGAGTGCCTGAATGACTGGCTGCTGCAGGTTCGCGTGCGATTAGATCGGGTACTTTCTGAGGCGAGGAGGAAGCTGGCACGTGGTTTCGATCACGAAATCACAACCTGGTTTACACTCTGGTTATCATCTCCATGGCAACCAGTCAAGCCCGCCTCATGCTGCACCTCTGGTGCATCCTGTTGGATTTAGAGACATAAAACCTTTTTCTGGTGGAAAACATGATTATTTTTTTCCTTTATCTTAGGTGATCACCCCTGAAGAGATCGTCGACCCAAATGTGGACGAGCATTCAGTCATGACCTACTTGTCCCAGTTCCCCAAGGCCAAACTGAAGCCTGGGGCACCTCTCCGACCCAAACTCAACCCCAAGAAGGCCCGCGCCTACGGGCCAGGTGCACACCTCACACCTTTGGAGTGTTTTCACACCATTCTTTACACAATAAAACTCGGAGGATGGGCTTTAACTTGACCTCGTATTCATTCTTCCTCTGAAGGCATCGAGCCCGTTGGAAACGTGGTGATGAAGAAGGCCGAGTTCACGGTTGAGACCATCAGTGCCGGGATGGGGGAGGTTCTGGTTTACGTGGAGGACCCGGCAGGACACAGAGAGGAGGTCTGATCAGTTTTCACACACTTGGCTTTAATTAAAAAAATCTTTTTAATGTTTTACTGACCCTTTTCGTGTTTACCTGCAGGCTAAGGTGACAGCAAACAATGACAAGAACCGCACCTATTCTGTTTTCTACGTCCCCAAAGTGACCGGCATGCACAAGGTGAGAGGTTCTCCAAACCAGCTAGGGACCCGAGAACTTTAGCACAGCTTTTTATTCTGGGTCTGGGTCTAACCACATTATTAATGACATGGTGAATTATGATCAGCAATCTCTTAAATTATTGGTAAAATATCAGAAGAGCTTCAGAAACCAGCGGTCAACTAAGAAAATGTTCCTTTTCCCATATTTTATTCATTTGGGGCAGTAAATTATATTATAATGTAGATTAATAAAGGTTTTAATGTGAGGTAACGATCTTCTGATCAAACTGTAAAGGACTTATTCAGCCCAGCCTGCAAACCGATCTTTGGGTGTTTATCCTTCAGACCTGCAGACAGAACTTCAGATTCATTTCCGCCTCTGTCGTGTTTTGCAGGTGACCGTGTTGTTTGCAGGGCAGCACATTTCCAAGAGTCCCTTCGAGGTGGAGATCGGCATGGCTCAGGGAGACTCCAGTAAGGCCACGGCTCAGGGTCCGGGTCTGGAGCCTTCTGGGAACATCGCCAACAAAACCACCTACTTTGAGGTCTACACAGCCGGTAACGGGCTCAGGAGTCCTGCTGCTCTAATCAGGTGAACGAAGAAGCTTCAGAGGTTTAAACGGAGCATTTTGATCTTTTAGGCGCCGGTGTTGGGGACGTGGAGGTGGTGATCACCGACCCTGCTGGGAAGAAGAACACGGTGACCTGCAGCATCGAGGATAAAGGGAACTCCAGCTACCGCTGCACCTACAAACCCACCCAGGAGGGTCTGCACACCATCGTCATCACCTTCGCCGGCGGTCAGATCAGCAAGAGCCCCTTCACCGTCAACGTGGGAGAAGGTAGGACGCTCCGGTTATCCCTCCAACATGTTAGTGCTGTTATCCAAGATTTTCCTCTCGTGTCTTTTTGTCTCCTGTTTTCTCCTGTCTGATCGCAGCCCGCCGGTATCTGCCCGCTCTCGGGAACGGCCTCTTCCTTCTGCTGTCATTTCCTGTTTCCTGACGTCTCTCTTGGGTATTTGTGTGTGTGTGTGTGTGTGTGTGTACATTATCAGTACTTCACCCTTATTAGGATTTATCAGCATTCCAAAAAAAAAACACTAGCATCAGACATTCCCGCCACATTCCTTCCAGCTCTAAGTTTTCCTTCAGACTCGGTTTCAGTTCTGAATAAATTACATTAAACTAGTTTCCCTTCATGAGAAACGCCATGACCCCAGAGAAACGCCATGACCCCAGAGAAACGCCATGACCCCAGAGAAACGCCATGACCCCAGAGAAACGCCATGACCCCAGAGAAACGCCATGACCCCAGAGAAACGCCATCACACCAGAGAAACGCCATCACACCAGAGAAACGCCATCACACCAGTGTTTTATGCATCCAATGAGAATTTTTTTGATTTGACAGAATTTTAATGTCGTTAAGAGAGAAGACCAAATTATAAATGTTAAAGTAAAACTGAATAAATTAAACAACAGGAAGAAACTCTGAACAGGAGATGACAGAAAACTAAAGGATTTTTTAAAAAAAAACTGGAAGTTCAACTTTGAGAAATTAAAAAAAAAATCTGATTTAAAAGAATAACGTTTAGAACTTTAAATCAAAAAGTCACAACTTAAAAAAATCATTTAACTTATTTCAGGACTTCCATAAAGGCCTCGTAGGAAAAAATTTTCATTGATTTTTCCTGGTAACCAGAATTTTTTCTATGAACTTGTTATATTCTAATGTAATATAATCTAATATAAAAAGAAACCTAAAAACTCCAAACTTCAGAATTTACAAAACCCTTCTTGGGTCAGAATGAAGGTTTTTCATCAAAATTGTCATTAAAACGATGAATTATTCCTAATAATCTCTACTGCTGGGATTTCAGACTAGTTGTTTCTTAAAATAAATTTGGATTTAATTGGGTTGTTTCTGCATCATCCTGGAAAATATTAGGGTTTTATTTCAGCCGCTTCCTGCAGGCGGTCCAGTGGTGACTCAGCAGCTCCTGTTTTATCAGACGATGATGAGCAGGATTCTCCACTTCCTGTTTGGCGAACGTTGCTCACTTCCTCCGATCTGTAAATTCATTCTGTGAGATGAGATAAACGCGCCGGAAGGTTTGAGGAGAAATAGAACTGGAATGTTTTCAGTTATTCTTCTGCACCTCGTTCACCAAAACCACTGCAGCTTTTGTTTGATCGGCGGAAAACTCGGAGCTGATTATTCCATCTTGTGTCCACAGCGTGTAATCCCAACTTGTGCCAAGCGAAGGGTCGCGGTCTGCAGCCGAAGGGCCTGAGGGTGAAGGAGACGGCCGACTTTAAGGTCTACACCAAGGGAGCCGGCACCGGAGAGCTCAAAGTGTCCATCAAAGGCCCGAGTGAGTCCTGGATAACATCAGATTATTACACCTTTTAATAAAGGGACCCAGTTTATTAAACTAGTCTAATATTAGGTCCTGTGTAGACAGGAAGTTTAGACGGCCCACTTCCTGTTAGAGTCCAGTACGATCAGGGAAGTTTCCAGTGATTACTGGTTTCTCAGGTCAGGTTGTGTTGCCTCATCTGAAAACGTTACGATGACGAACGCCAGATTCAGACATTCCTACTAAAAATGAAAAACTGAATCCGAAGTTCCTTCCTGTATTCAGAGGGAATCGAGGAACCCTGCAAACAGAAAGATCTTGGAGATGGAGTGTACGAGTTTGAGTATTACCCCACCTCACCTGGAACATACAGCATCACCATCACCTGGGGAGGCCAACACATCCCTCGCAGGTACGCAGTCGGAAATGCTCCGGGTCAGAGATACAGGAACTTTAACTCTGGCGTTCCATATAAATGATCCAAACCTGCTTTAGTCCCATCGAGGTGAAGATTGGCGCCGAGGCCGGCCAGCAGAAGGTGAGGGCCTGGGGTCCGGGCCTGGAGGGCGGCATTGTCGGTAAATCTGCTGACTTTGTGGTGGAGGCTGTTGGAGACAACGTCGGAACACTGGGTGAGTCAAACGGAGCAGAAAGGAGCCCAACCAGCCTTCAGGGATTTATTTACGCCTGCATGTGCTGCTTGTTCAGGTTTCTCTGTGGAAGGCCCGTCTCAGGCCAAGATCGAATGTGACGACAAAGGCGACGGGTCATGTGACGTACGCTACTGGCCCACAGAGGCTGGGGAGTATGCTGTCCACGTCCTCTGCAACAGCGAGGACATCCAGCACTCGCCCTTCATGGCTGAGATCGTCAACGCTCCGGGGAAAGATTTCTACCCCGACAAAGTACGCACACATCCAGAGACGGTGGACATGGGCTGGTGGTATGGTTCTGAATGTTTCTGCATTTTCAGGTGAAGGCGTACGGTCCAGGACTGCAGAGCAGCGGCCTGGCTGTTGGGAAACCCACGGAGTTCACGGTCGACGCCAAACAGGGAGGAAAAGCTCCGCTGAAGATCCTGGCTCAGGTAACCGAGGTTTCCTCCTCCACCAACCGTATTAGATGGAGATTAGTCTTGTATCTTCAGTACTGCTGCCGTGCAGGGTGAGGCTGCTTCTTAATGATCTACCTGAAATATGAAGTCATAAATGCATCTCACAGCTGAAATGGTTTTTATTTTCTACACATGTTCAAGAACCAATCAGAGGTGTTGTTCTCTGTGCAGGACGGAGAGGGAACGCCTGTAGATGTCCAGGTGAAAGATAATGGAAATGGCACCTACACCTGCACCTACACTCCCCGTAAACCCGTCAAACACACCGTCATGGTGTCCTGGGGAGGAGTCAACATCCCCGACAGCCCGTTCAGGGTGAGGAAACCCTACGGTGACATTATTTTGGTTATATGGGAAATCCTGCTTATCATTTTGGTTTTGACCCCAGATGAATATCGGCGCAGGCTGCCACCCTAACAAAGTGAAGGTGTCTGGACCAGGAGTAGCAAAGAGCGGCCTGAAGGCCTTCGAGCCGACATACTTCACCGTGGACTGTGCCGAGGCTGGTCAAGGTAGTTGGCTCCTATAATATGTAGTTTCTAACATAAATGATGTTTTTAACGGGCCTTCTGCCCCTCAGGTGACATCAGCATAGGGATCAAGTGTGCCCCCGGCGTCGTGGGACCCGCAGAGGCCGACATCGACTTTGACATCATCAGGAATGATAACGACACGTTCACCGTCAAATACATGCCTCCTGGAGCAGGGAGCTACACCATCATGGTGCTGTTTGCTGACCATGTGAGTGTGAGCCCTGCCTCACCAATAAGAGTGATAAAAGATGATTCTTTATGATAACTGGGTTATTTGATCTCATCTTTAGGCCATACCAATGACGCCCATCAGACTCAAAGTGGATCCTTCTCACGATGCCAGCAAAGTCAAAGCGGAGGGACCAGGACTCAGCCGCAGTGGTACGAACAGCAGATGTTTACTAAATAGGAACAAGAATGTGTGTAAATGAATAGGTGATGCAAGTGTGACTGGTTTAGACTGACGCGTTTGTGTTTGAACCGCTTTGGTTTTCAGGGGTTGAACTGAACAAACCGACTCACTTCACCGTCGCTACTAAAGGAGCCGGGAAGGCCAACCTGGACTGCAGCTTTAGCGGCCCGACCAAAGCCGAAGCTGTGAAGGACTTTGAAATCATAAACAACCACGACAACACGCACACTGTCAAGTACACACCTGTGCAGCAGGTAAGCCGGTGAAAGCGACATCTGTAGTTTCAATGTTGTGGAGCTTTGCCAAGTCTGGCTAAATGTAGACGTAAGGATTTAGGCGTCCTCATGACTGGATCACATCCTTTCTCCGTCAGGGACCTCTGGGAGTTGCCGTGACCTACGGTGGAGATCACATTCCCAAGAGTCCTTTCAACGTTGCTGTGGCGCCATCGCTGGACCTCAGCAAGATCAATATCACAGGACTCGGAGACAGTACGTACCTCATGACCTGGGCCCTCATTTTTAAAGCGTACTTACCAACAGATCTGAGCGTATTTCGTCTGTAGAAAGGATTTTCCACATGGTGTGGTATGTACCATCTGGCACTTGTGTGTAGAAATGTTCCTAAACATCAGAACAGCTCTGACCATGCGTACCAACAGCATCTAGTGGTAGAACGGGGGAACCACAACACTGAAGGTCTGTCATCCACGCGTGTTCCTCATCCACTAATTATTTTACCCAAACAGTAATGATGTCTGTGGAGAAACAGCTTTATCACATACCTGCTTTTGGAGCCGATAAGGACACCTGTGACCGACAGGAGTCTGACAATGTTGCATGGCTACGAACATTTGATAAGAGGGCCCTGGACTTATTGATTTAGTTTGTCTGAGTTCACGTTTTAGCATTTTTGAACATCTGAGATGCAAAAATGTTTGTGATGAATTGTTTCCTGTCTCTGCAGAGATGACTGTAGGCAAAGACCAGGAAGCGACGGTCAAATCAAAGGGTGCTGGTGGTCAGGGCAAAGTTGCTGCTAAAGTAACTGGACCATCCGGAAAGCCAGTGGCCAGCAAGGTTTACTATCTTTTTGGGAATCCGTTTTATTTCTGATCTTGTGTCGGATAGTTTAGGCTAAAATCTTGTTTTCCATGATTTCTGTTCTAGGTTGAGCCGGGTCTGAGCCCAGAGACCAGCCAAGTGAAGTTCATCCCACGCGAGGCCGGCCCATACCAGGTAGAACTGACCTACGATGGCGTACCGATCCCCGGATCTCCTTTCACCCCTACAGCTTATCCATCGTCAGACCCCTCCAAGGTTAGTAGTTAATCCAACACGCCTTCTCCTTAATCCTCAGAATTTATTTATTAAGATGACTTCTGACCCAGTCTGCTCTTTACTCCTCTCAGGTGCGCTGCTCTGGACCAGGTTTGGAGCGTGCCAAGGTTGGAGAGACGGGTGAGTTTGTGGTAGACTGTACCAACGCTGGTCCTGCTGAGCTGACCATCGAGATCATCTCCGACAGCGGCACCGAGGCCGAGGTTCACATCCAGGACAACGGAGACGGGACGTACACCATCACCTACATCCCTCTCTACCCCGGCTCGTACACCCTCACCATCCGCTACGGTGGCCAGGATGTGCCAAACTTCCCCGCTCGGCTCACTGTGGAGCCTGCAGTTGATGCCAGCGGTGTCCGTGTGTTTGGGCCAGGAGTGGAAGGCAAAGGTAGCGTCGCACTCTTAACGTGTTCTCACATTTGAGCTGAAGAAGTCTGTCCTCCTGAGACAGAAGTGCTGTTGACCCTCTAAATGTTTGTCGGAGCACTTCCTGATTCAGACGGTCTTGAGGAGAATTTAAACAGTTTTCATGTCGTGGTCGTCTCCAGCTGGGAAACTCCTACATGTTTCTGTAAATGGGCCTTCCTTCGGGAATTCAAACAAACTCCAGGAAGGAAGTCTGGTTCTGTGAAGTTTGTCTGACTCCTGAGTTTTGTGGGTCATGATGACCGTGTTTTTAAAATTCCTCGTGTCCCTGACCGGAATCATCGAAGCCAGATTAGGATTAAAACGCTGGATGTTTTGTTTTCAGGGGTTTTCCGTGACTCCACCACAGACTTCACCGTGGATGCTCGTGCTCTAACGCAGAGGGGAGGAGACCACATCAAAACCCGAATCAGCAACCCGTCCGGCAGTCGCACGGACGCCCTGATCACGGACCTGGGAGATGGCGTGTACAACGTGGAGTACACTCCCTATGAGGAGGGTGAGTTCTGCCGTAATAATGCCACTGGCTTCCCCGTGTGCTCGTGATTCTAACGGAGAGAATTCTCCAGGCCCACACAGTGTGGAGGTTTGTTACGACGGCTCCCCGGTGCCAAAGAGTCCATTCCGTGTGGGCGTCACTGAAGGCTGTGACCCAGCTCGCGTTCGGGTGCACGGTCCCGGACTGAAAGGAGGCATCACCAACAAGCCAAACAAATTCACGGTGGAAACCCGGTAAAAGTCTGAAGAGTTTAAGATGTAAAACTTGCTCAAGGTTCTCCCTGCTTGTCTTTAATGTTCATGTTGTGTCCACAGAGGAGCCGGAACCGGAGGTCTGGGTCTGGCCATGGAGGGTCCGTCTGAGGCCAAAATGTCCTGCACCGATAACAAAGATGGCAGCTGCAGCGTGGAGTACATCCCATACGAGACTGGCACGTACAACCTCAACATCACCTATGGAGGACAGCCCATCTCAGGTGATCTGGTGAGACCCGGTCTGCTGCAGCACCTCAGGACCTTTGTTCTGACTTCTGCCATGTTTAACCTGAACAGGAAGTCCCTTCTCAGTGCCGGTCAGTGACACGGTGGACAGCACCAAGGTGAAGTGCCAGGGTCCCGGCCTGGGCAACAACGTCAGAGCCAACATCCCGCAGGCGTTCACGGTGGACGCCTCCACAGCCGGCGTGGCGCCACTCCAGGTCCGCGTGCAAGGACCCAAAGGTAACGTTTGCTTTAACTGTTCTGAGTGCCGGGATCACGGTTCTGGTGTTGGAATCTGATCTTTTCATGTCCGCTCATGCAGGTGTTGTGGAGCCTGTGGAGGTGGTGGATAATGGAGACCAGACTCACACGGTTAATTATGTTCCCACCAGAGAGGGGCCGTATTCCATCAATGTCCTGTATGCCGATGAGGAGATCCCACGCAGGTCAACAAGCGCTCATGTCCAGCTTCTTCCACAGTGTTCCCGTGTTTACCATAACCTAACCTAAACCTCTAAGTGGGTTTATTACCCACTCATTTTTATCTGCCTTCTTTTAATATAAACAAATGGACAATGCTAAATGTTAGAGTTCAATCGTTTAACACATTTATAGCTTTTGGCTGAAGTTTTGGTTTACTTCCGGTTTCCTCATCAGCCCCTACAAAGTAAAAGTCCTCCCCACTCACGACGCCAGCAAGGTGCGTGCAAGTGGACCCGGCCTCAACACCACGGGCGTGCCGGCCTCTCTGCCCGTAGAGTTCACCATCGATGCCAAAGATGCCGGCGAGGGACTTCTAGCCGTGCAGATCACTGTGAGTTTTCTCGTTTACACGTAAAAACTCAGAAATCCGGTCATTTTTGAAACTTTCCTTGTTTTCCTGAAGGACCCAGAGGGAAAACCTAAGAAGGCCAACATCCGTGACAACAACGACGGAACCTACCTGGTGTCGTATGTGCCAGACATGACGGGCAGGTACACCATCCTCATCAAATACGGCGGCGATGAGATTCCCTATTCACCGTACCGTATCCGGGCTCTGCCCACCGGAGACGCCAGCAAGTGTACCGTCACAGGTCAGGACTAGTCAACAAAGATTTAGTTTTAAGTTAAACTCTGAAGACCGATTTTTACTTTCTATTTTTAAGTAAATGATTCTTTGCATTATTGTGAATTTTCTAGATTTAATTATGATTTTAGTCGGATCAAATTCCCAACAGGGTTTTATTTCCCTGCAAGGTCAAACTACTGTTTCCTGCTGAATTTTCAAGCAAATTACATCCTTTGTTTTTTTTATCAGACCGCTTGGCAGATTTTAGTTTAATGCTTTTATTCTGAAAGTACCAAAACCAGTAAAATGATTATGGAGGTTAAATGATGAGTTATGGCTGACTGATGAGTATGATGCTGCATTAGTTTGTTCCTCACGCTGTGCTCCTCAGTTACACCCCTGCTACACACACACACACACACACACACACACACACACACACACCACTCCCTGCTTCACACTCCTCCTCCACCACCAGCGTTTTCCACTGGAGCACAGCTACACCACTCAGCACTCCCACACCTCCACCTGACTGTCTTTTATTTGTCACTTTTGTGTTGTTTTGTTTCCTCGCTCCTCCTGCTTCTCACCGTTCCTTTTGTCAGTCTCAATCGGAGGTCACGGTTTAGGTAAGGAAAGATTCGTCCTGTAGAAGAGTCTCTAGCTGTTTTTGTTTTTTCCTCCTTCTCTGGTCGCATGGAGGATGGTGGTACCAGATCTCACCAGGATGTCCCATTCTGTCTCCTGTTTTTGTCCTCCTCCGTCTCGTTTAACTGCTCCTCCTGTTTCCCTGTCATGTGTTTACTGGACGGACTAACGGACTAACGGAGTAGGCATGGTGGAATGGCTCTCTGGCTAATCTAGCTGTCCGTTGTAGATAAAAGCTGTTTGATTAGAACGTTTAACGGTTTGGTAACAACTTTCTAGAATGTAATAACAGACTTATCCAACTTGAGCCTGATGGTTGTGGAATGTGCATGCTGTTTGTTCTGAAAGGAAAACTGGATGGGAAACTACGGAGGACTGAAAGTGCCAAAATTAAAATTTAAAGCAAAAATGTTTTTAAATCAAGTGTATTTTTTTATTTGAATTTTAATATATTTGATTTGGTTATTTTCATATTTTTCAGTTTTTTGGTTTTTTTTTGCATTTCTGCCTCATTTAATGAACGTGTGAATTTGACTTTAGGGATGGGGTCAGGGTTAAAGTCTGAATTATTCATGTCTCATAGAATGGCTGCTGTCCTTTTTCACAGCAGAGGCATAAAAAAGGAATAAAAACAAACTGAAACCAACTTTAAATAAATGGTAAAACAAGAAAACTGAAAGTGTTTTAATAAAATGGAGAAAAAATGCAAATTAAAACTTCATTTAATGAAATATGTGAAAATAGTTGCGTTAATTTAGATATTAATGCCTCATTTATTTTGCTTTTTACTCTGATTTAGGCAGCTACAGTCCTCCATCCGTCCATCTTTAAATCTGTAGAGAACACGTCACCTAATAAAAAACCTTATTAAAAAACTAATTTATTCCTAAGGTGCCGGTGTTGGCCCGACCATCCAGATCGGTGAGCAGACGCTCATCACAGTCGACGCCAAGGCCGCCGGCAAAGGGAAGGTCACGTGCAGCGTGTGCACGCCTGAGGGGGTGGAGCTTGATGTGGACGTGGTCGAAAACGAGGACGGCACGTTCGATATCTTCTACACGGCGCCACAGCCTGGCGAATATGTAATATGCGTCCGTTTTGGAGGGGAACACATTCCCAACAGTCCGTTCCAAGTCACGGTGAGTTACGGTCTTTAATCACGCTGACTCAGTCGCCTCAGGAGCGGCGGAATAAAACCAACTATGATGAGATGGTGTGTGATTACAGGGCGATGGATCGAGTTTATAGTTTTAATTTATTTGTAGACTATTTTAAACAGGAATATACAAAATAAATAAATGTTTTATAAAGTTCTTTCATTTTACAAAGATGCTGGTGAAGGTTTTCAGTCATCCAGGTCATGGTAATCCAAAGGGTTCCAGTGAAGGCAACTGGAAATCTTTGGTTTGCGAAACGTCTTCGAGAAACCGAAGATGACCAGTTGCCTTCATTCAAACCCTTTGGTTTTACAAAGATCCTCTGCAGTTCGATCAAGAATTCCCAGATTTTCAGCAGGAATGGAGCAAAGATCTCCCATCCTTCATCTTTGATTGTGGTATTCTTCTTCAACCCCTGATGGTTTCTTTGTACCCCCACCCCTCACCCCCAGGCTCTGGAGGGACCTTCAGACCAGCTCATGCAGCAGAGACAAATGCCCCAGTACTACGCTCAACAGCCCTGGGTACCTAAAGCCTCCAGCTCTCTCGCTCATCCCACTCCTTCCCCTTTTGTCTAACCTCTGATTGCCGTCCTTGTTGTCCTCGCTGCCATTGGCCTTATGTCGTTGTTGTCTGTTCACAGGTGTTTCCTCTGTGCGGGAGCTTTTTCCCTCCTTTCCTGTTAAAGCTGTATTCCTGGGAGACATGGGCAGTGCAGCAGAGCTGTCCCGTGATGAGTTGTTCTCCCGTTTTTGGGGGAACGTTTAAACTTCCTGCACAGCTCCTCTGTTCACTGCTCCATGTTGAAATCGCTTGGGAAACGAAGCGATTTGTAACATTTCCGACCCTTCCATGTTGTTTTTCTCTCGCAGTTTGAGTCGGTGCCATCGTCTTGATCATGATCATCATCGTCTGCTTTTGTCATTTCATCTCGGCTTGTTTGGAAGCTCCTCTGTTGCTTTGTGTCGCCGCCAGCTTGTCCGCCACTAGAACAGGATTTATCTGCTCTTTCATTTTGTGTCCCAGGCGACTGACAGACAGATGGGAATGAACGGTATGGACGTGGCGGGACTGAGACCTTTTGACCTGGTCATCCCGTTCACCATCCAGAAGGGAGAGATCACAGGTAACCTTAACGAAGCCGGTTTGACGCTCCTGATTTCGGCAGAGCGGGAACAATGAATCGTGTTTTTGTTTAAAGGTGACGTCCGAATGCCATCTGGCAAAGTGGCCAAACCCGACATCGCTGACAACAAGGACGGCACCGTCACGGTGAAATATGCTCCGACGGAGGCCGGTCTGCATGAGATGGACATCAAATACGACGGCATCCACATTCCTGGTTCGGCTGATTTTCCAAACCTCCAGACACAGGAAGTTTAAGGCGTCCAAGATGCAAATGAAACTTTTCTGATTTTGTTTTTCAACAGGAAGTCCTCTCCAGTTCTACGTTGACTACATGAACAGTGGTAATGTCAGCGCCTATGGCCCTGGCCTCATTCATGGCACCGTAAACAAGCCTGCTGTCTTCACCGTTGACACAAAAGATGCTGGAGAGGGTACGCCAGAGTTGCAACACATAAAAAAATAACCTCAAAACCTGGATTTTTGGAGCAAAAGGGGAAAATCCTGCAAACTGTTTCCTGTCCACATGTAGGGGGTCTCTCTCTGGCCATCGAGGGTCCGTCCAAGGCAGACATCAGCTGTGTGGACAACCAGGACGGGACCTGCACGGTGTCCTATCTTCCAGTCCTGCCCGGAGACTACAGCATCCTGGTCAAATATAACGACAAGCACATTCCCGGCAGCCCCTACTCTGCAAGGATCACTGGTAAAACGGCGATGTAACAACAGCGTGCCTTTTGTGTTGGGTTGGGTCTGCTTTAGGGGTTCTGAGTCCATCTCAGCAGGCGGTGACCGCTGGTGACCAGTCGCACATAAAATCTGAGATGATCTATTTGTTTGGAGCATTTGACACTTTGTCTCAATTTATTTGCAATTAAGTTTTATTTTATTCACCGTTTGGTCACCAATAGGGGTGGGAATTGATAGGTTTTTATCAATATCAATGGCATTGTCGATTCTGTCTATCAATCCAATTCCTTATCAATTCTCGAGTAGTTCAATAGGTGGCAAAAAATTAAATGCACACAGTTTCCTGCATTATAACTGTCAGTTTATTTATGATAATCAATTATACCTGATTAGTTACCTGCAGTATTAACAGGAGGGGACGTGCAAACGTCACTGCTTCTGCTGAAATTCACTAGTCTGGAATGGTTCAAAAACACAACATTCACTTTAGTTTATCGCGTATTTTGTACACAAGTTCATAGTGTTTCCTCTCTGATGAAATATCTACTTTGTAAGTATTGCACATTGCCCTGTTGTCATCCTTTCTTGTAAAGTACAACCAAACTTTCGAGCGTTTGTGCCACTTAGGCGCCATGTTTCCTGCTAAGTAAATGCGTAAGCTACGCAACGTGCGCGGTGACATCATTTGCGCCGCCTGGAATTGATAAGACCTAAATCCTAAAGATGCCAGCTTCTTAACAGTCTTGGCCCTGCCTGAGACTCATTAGACTGCTGTCCTGTCCCTGCTGTCTCCAGGTGATGACTCCATGAGGATGTCCCAACTGAAGGTGGGCTCAGCCGCGGATATCCCTCTGGACATTGGAGAGTTTGACCTCAGCCAGCTGACGGCCTCTCTCACCACGCCATCAGGTCGTGAGGAGCCCTGCCTGCTGAAGATGCTGCGTAACGGACACGTTGGTGAGCACTGGTCAGATTCAGCGGGACAGAACGGGAAGAGGCAGGAGTGTTGGTGTAACCATCCCTCCTGCTCCTTCTGCAGGCGTCTCATTTGTGCCTAAGGAGATCGGCGAGCACCTAGTGAACATCAAGAAGAACGGACGCCACATTCCCAGCAGCCCCATCACGGTGATGATCAGCCAGTCGGAGATCGGTGATGCCAACCGCGTGCGTGTGAGCGGGAAGGGCCTGAGCGAGGCCAGAACCTTTGAGCCTGCAGAGTTCATCATTGACACCCGTGATGCAGGTACACTTCCAGCCCAGGGGAGGGGCTTACGTCTAAAGGTTTGATTCTGTTGTAATGCCTTTGTTCCTCCGTGAAGGATATGGTGGCCTGAGCCTGTCCATCGAGGGACCCAGCAAAGTGGACATCAACACTGAGGACCAAGAGGACGGCACCTGCAAGGTCACCTACTGCCCCACCGAACCAGGAAATTATATCATTAACATCAAATTTGCAGACCAACATGTTCCAGGTGCGTATCTTAAAACAGTTGGGGGGGGGGCTGGATGTTTGTGACTCAATTTTTGTCCACAGGGAGTGCGTTCACTGTGAAGGTAACAGGAGAGGGACGGATGAAGGAGAGCATCACCAGGAAGAGGAACGCACCTTCCGTCGCCAACGTCGGCAGCCAGTGTGACCTCAGCCTCAAGATCCCAGGTGACCAGAACAGGAAATCCAAACAGAACCCTGAACCCAGCTGTTCTTTTCTTCATGCGCGCGCGTTTTTGTCTTCCAGAGATCAGCATAGCAGACATGACGGCTCAGGTGACCAGCCCGTCCGGTCAGGTTCACAAGGCTGAAATCATGGAGGGAGAAAACAACACCTACTGCATCCGTTTCGTCCCCACTGAGACCGGCGTGCACACCGTGTGTGTGAAATACAACGGCGTGCACGTTCCTGGAAGCCCCTTCCAGTTTACCGTGGGGCCGCTGGGCGAGGGCGGCGCCCATAAGGTCCGCGCTGGTGGGCCGGGCCTGGAGAGAGCCGAGGCTGGAGTACCAGGTGGGTGTGATCTGGGTGAACTAGTGTTGAAAGCACCGTGGTGGGTTCTGGTGGTAACCGTGACTCTGTGGGGCTTCCGTAGCGGAGTTCAGCATCTGGACAAGGGAGGCCGGAGCCGGAGGGCTCAGCATCGCCGTGGAGGGGCCGAGCAAGGCCGAGATCGCCTTTGAGGACCGCAAGGACGGATCCAGTGGAGTTTCTTACATCGTTCAGGAGCCTGGTGAGAAGAGCCGAAGATTAGATCTGTTTTCTGTCGTTCTGGATTAACGCACAACGTACTTCTGAATCTCACCTCAGCTTTTCTCCTCAGAGGAGTTTACTCCTATCAGTCCAGTCTGAATAAAAGACACCTTTAGATGTTTCCAGGTGTCCTGAAATAAACTAGTAGTGTGATAAGCCAGACTATTATCTAAAAGTTCCACCAAAGGCCTGAAACGGGACACGAGGGATGCTTCAGCGGCTCTTTGACAATCTAAAATCCTTTTTCTGTCCTAATATTCCTGAGTGACCTTTTCCCGTTTCCTGTAGGCGACTACGAGGTGTCGATCCGCTTCAACGACGAGCACATCCCCGACAGCCCCTTCATCGTCCCTGTGGCCTCGCCGTCGGACGACGCTCGCCGCCTCACTGTTGCCAGTCTTCAGGTGAGGCTCTGGGACACGCACACATCCGTGCGAACGCCAGGCCGCGGCGCGGCGACCGCGGTGCAGCAGCAGCTTGTAGTTGGATTTATTCATAGTCAGATGAAACTTTAACGGTTTAACTTTAGCTTGTGAGAACTAGAAAACCTAGAATCTCTTGAACAGGAGGTGTAACGGTTTAAAAGCTACGGCTCTGCTGCTGCATCGTTGGGCGGTGCGAGGGCTTCTGGGATACTCGAGGGCTGTGTGTGTCTCTCGTGCCTCATTCTAAAGGCTCCCAACAGCCTTCCCACTCTGACAGTCTGACGAGGCGCTAAAGGGCTAAAGAGGTTGGAAATGGGCTGTTCCTCCCTGCTGTCTACCTCTGATCTCACACACACACACACACACTTGTCAGACCTGCTGAGCTTTTATGAGCCGTTAACTTTCTCCATCTTTATTCACATTTACTCCATGTTTCTGCCCTTTCCTCGTGCAGCCCCCCCCCCCCTTTAGCCCTGTTAGCGACCTCCAGGTAAGCCGATCGGGTTAATTATGGTTCAGAGCTGTTTGAGGTGAATCAGGAGCTATTGTTCCTGTGAATCGGTGTGTGAGTGTTTGTGTTGTTGAGCAGGAGTCTGGTTTGAAAGTAAACCAGCCGGCATCGTTTGCCGTCAGCCTCAACGGCGCCAAAGGTGTGATCGACGCAAAGGTGCATAGTCCGTCTGGAGCTCTGGAGGAGTGCTGCGTCACGGAGATCGACCAGGGTAATCCAGGGAAAACTGAACGAGTCAAATCTGTGCAATGTTCCTTGTGTCTGAACTCACCTGACGTCTGTTTTAGATAAGTACGCGGTCCGGTTCATCCCCAGAGAGAACGGCCTCTATCTGATCGATGTGAAGTTCAATGGCAGTCACATCCCAGGAAGTCCGTTTAAGATCCGTGTTGGAGAGACGGGCCAGGCTGGAGACCCGGGAATGGTGTCCGCCTATGGAGCAGGACTGGAGGGAGGAACCACAGGTACGTCACTGTCAAAGAGCTCCTGCAAACTGGAGTTAGCTCTCAGGTCTGAATAGACTCGTCCCACGCGGGGAAAAAGGACCGTAGACATTAAAAATGATCTGTGAAGCGTCTGGTAAATTTGTGTCTGGCAAACTCTTAACATTTAACTTTTTACATGAATCCTGAAAGAAAAGAAATGGAGTAAAAATAATTTTACTTGAGTGTTTTTTAATTCCTTGCAGGAACTGCGTGTGAGTTTGTTATTAACACGAGCAACGCCGGCCCCGGGGCCTTGGCGGTGACCATCGACGGGCCCTCCAAGATGAAGATGGACTGCGTGGAGTGTCCCGAGGGTTACCGAGTCACGTACACCCCCATGGCCCCTGGGAACTATCTCATCTCCATCAAATACGGCGGCCCTTACCACATCGTCGGAAGCCCGTTCAAAGCCAAGATCACAGGTCAGAAACACTCTTTGTTCTGCTGATATAATCTTTATGGATGGAAATGTTGTGTGATCCGCGTGGGAAACGGTATCGAGCTTCAACTTTCAGCATGTTCTCCGTCCTCCAGGTTCCAAGCTGGTGTCCAGCCACAGTATGCATGAAACCTCCTCCGTCATGGTTGACCCCATGACCCGAGCCATCAGCTGCTCCCAGCAGGCCGCTCCGGCACATTCAGACGCCAGCAAGGTGATGGCTAAAGGTCCGGGCCTGACCAAGGCCTTCGTGGGTCAGAAGAACAACTTCTGTGTCGACTGCAGCAAAGCAGGTGAGCGTTTATTCCGATGGGACCAGCGAGGAGGAAGAGCTGAGATTAACATCAAAGAGTTGAGATAAAAGTCGAGTTTTTGTCCAGAAACAAGTTAAAACTGTAATATTTTAATTCCAACCCGAGGAGGGTACCCCTCCTTAAGCCGACCGTTTTTATTTTTACTGTACCGAAGATTCTGGATTTGTTTTTATTCACTAGATCACAAAAATACAAGATTTTATTCAATTCCTTTGGCTCCTAAAAACTTCAGCCTTTCACAATAAGAGTCTGAAACAAGGGCAGCCTTTCACAATAAGAGTCTGAAACAAGGGCAGCCTTTCACAATAAGAGTCTGAAACAAGGGCAGTGTTTCACAATAAGAGTCTGAAACAAGGGCAGCGTTTCACAATAAGAGTCTCAAGGGCAGCGTTTCACAATAAGAGTCTCAAGGGCAGTGTTTCACAATAAGAGTCTCAAGGGCAGCCTTTCACAATAAGAGTCTGAAACAAGGGCAGCCTTTCACAATAAGAGTCTCAAGGGCAGCCTTTCACAATAAGAGTCTCAAGGGCAGCCTTTCACAATAAGAGTCTCAAGGGCAGCCTTTCACAATAAGAGTCTCAAGGGCAGCCTTTCACAATAAGAGTCTCAAGGGCAGCCTTTCACAATAAGAGTCTCAAGGGCAGTCTTTCACAATAAGAGTCTCAAGGGCAGTCTTTCGCAATATTCAGTAGCTCTTTTTTTAGTGCCATTTTAAATGGTTTTATTACTTATTGTATTTTATTTTTCTATAGTGCTGTTAACTTTTACCTGTTTCCTCATTTTGTTAGTTTTTAGTAGGAATTTTTATCCATGATTATTTTATGCTAGGTTCTTATGTATTTTATCTGATCTCCACGCCTTTATCATGTTTTGTTGATATGTTCGAGCATTTGGCTCTTCTATGTACAGCACTTTGGTTAGCTGCCATGCTATTTTTAAATGGTGCTTTATAAATATATATGGTATAAGAGTCTCAAGGGCAGTCTTTCACAATAAGAGTCTGGAACAAAGGCAGTCTTTCACAATAAGAGTCTCTAATGCAAGTTCCTTAACTCATTCACTGCCAGCCATTTTGATTCTTTGTCATTGACTGCCACTGACGACTTTTTTTGACGGCAGTGAATGAGTTAACAACTTCTGAAGTTTCTAATAAGACTGTAGTGGAGTTTTAAATGATATAGTCCTAGGTTTAGATCCTAAATATATCCAGATTTTCCACAAAGGTCTTAAATTATTTAGTTGGAACCTAAACTTCCTCATTTATTCTTGATGCTGTTATTCTGTCGGAGGACTTTGGGTTCATTTCCTGTGATAAAACTACAGAACCCATCATGCTGCAGCACAGCTGGAACCGACCCACTTCCTGGTGAAAGACTCCAGTCGCTCTGCTGCTGATGGATATTATTTGGTTTAGGGTTATGTTTGTTTGCTGTTGAAAATGTTGCTGGAGGGGAATTAGATTATATTTTTAGCGGAGTTAAACTATTTGAAACTAAATCTTTTTATTCTGTAGCCGATACTTTTTTACTCTACAGAATATCTGAATAAATCCTGCCTTCAGCTCCAGTCTCATCCATTTTAGACGAGAAGTAAAAGAAAGGAACACGGATGATAATTTGTAATTCGATTTTTAAAAATCACAGATGTAATAACTTAGAAGCATCTTTGTAATTTTGTGCTGTTCTGTAATTTTCTCATCTAATGCTCGTAGGTCTTAAATTTTAATGCTGAACCTTCAGAAACCCTCTGACCTCCTCCTCCCGTCTCGTCCTGCAGGTCGGAACATGCTCCTGGTGGGAGTCGATGGTCCTAAAGTCCCCTGTGAGGAGATCTTGGTGAAACATCTGGGGAACCGTGTGTACAACGTCAGCTACCAGCTGAAGGAGAAGGGCGAGTACATCCTGGTGGTGAAATGGGGGGACGAGCACATCCCCGGCAGCCCCTACCACATAACCGTCTAAAACCCGCGGAGTCCAGACCACTAACCGTTTACAGCTCCCACACCCTCCACTCTTACAAAACCACGTATTTCTGTTTAAGCCGGATCTGATTTTAGTCTGTACTCAGATCCAGTCCAAAGAGGAACGCAGCGATTATCGGCTTCATTGGTTAGAAGATGCACCTTGTTACTGTAAAGCAGCGGTGGGTAGGTGCAGAAACGTAGCTCGTCCCCCCCAGTTCTAGATGTTTACACTGGAGGAGCTCTGACCTACGTAGAAAACGGCTTCATGAGCTTCTAGATGAAAATCAGACAGAACCGGGATCCTGTTTGGGTCAGCTCGTCTGTTCTGGGTTGTAGGTCTAGCAGAGCTCAGTCTTGATTATTATTTTATCTTTAACCGGCCCGGTTCTTTTACCTGCTGCTTGTGTGATCCAGTTTGAACCACTGCTGATGTTGGTAGGAGGGAAAGACGAGTAGGAACACCTTCAGCTCCTGTAGACGCTGCTGCTGCTGCTGCTGCTGGGAGACGTCGCTTTTCTGCATGCTAGCGTTTGGCTGCGACCTCTGCGTGACCTTGAGGTTGTTCTTTAATAATAAAAAAAGAAAGGGCATCATGTGTTTGTCTGATTTATTAACGTAGCTTAAAAAGGGAAGTTTACAAACTTTGTGACGAGTTAAAAGTGTGATGACCAAAAACGAGAGGCTTTTTCTGCTCGGTGTTTTTCCATCTCACCCTCCTTCAGCTCCTCTTCTTCACTTTGTGCCGAATCTGTATTTCAGAACAAAAATATGAATAGTGTCCAAAATAAAAATGCTTTAAAAATGATTGTAAGACAGTATTTTGATACACAATAAAGTATTTTTCTGTCAGTCTAAAGGTTGTTTGGTGTCTTTATTACCAGCTTTAAGATCTGAGGCCCAAATGAACACGATGACATTTCCAAAAATCATATATTTCCCTTCTCCAAATGAGCAGTTTAACGCAGTCTATCCATTCTAAAGCTAAACTGGGCTGTAATAATACTCGGATTAATACACCAGCCTGAGTTTTCAGTCTCCAACAGCCCGTGTGTCTCATCTGCTCAAAGCATGAACACCTCAGCGTGCAACAGTCGGCTCCACCAGTAGGTGGCAGTAACTACACACAAATTTAATTGGACATCCTGTCTTGAACATCATATAAAATAGACATTACTCCAACAGCTACAGGTATGATTTCAGCTTATGGAAAATGGCCTGTGTTTACATAGCGCCTTCTATGGTTCTACAACCCCCCAAGGCACTTTACAACAGGAGACCCCAGGAAGAATAGCAGCTGTTTAACAGCAGCTAATGGGGATCTTAATAAACAAACAACACACCCAATCATTTGCACACACACTGTGTGTGTTATACATGCTGCTGCTTCATTATTTTGCTAGGTTCATGTCCTGAGATTTGGTTTTTTACTCTTTTCCAAATTTTTACATTTGAGCACCTTGATGGATGAAATCTACAACTTTACCTGACAGGTGAGACCATTTTACTAAACTGAAATATTCTAAAATGTACAGAGATGTTTAAATACAAAGATAAACTTTATTCTCTTACATTAAAATCATCTGTTTTATTTTAATTATTATATATTTAACCCTTATTGGTCCAAATAAACAAAAACTGCAAAGAAGAACATTTTATGCATGAGTTCAGAAGTTACCTACCTGAGTGGTTCATGCTGGGAGGAACTCAGGTGTAACAGGTGTCGCACCTGTTCCGCCCACTTTTCTGCTGCTCTTTAAATCTCTGCTTCTGCGTGTCGACACTCAGCTGCTGCCTCCTCCAACGGTGAGTCAAGTCCTCTAAGTTCATCTTAAACAAGCAGGATTGATGTTGGTTTATTATAGGCTCCATTAAAAATGTTCAGGTATGAAGACTAACCCTAACTAACCCTAACCCTGGATAAAAAGCTGCCCAGATTTCAGAAAACCTGGAGAAGTTTTGATCAAGATTACAGGAAAGCGTCTGTGACGTTTTTCCACAATGTTTAAATAAAACTAAATATCTGCATTTGTTCTGCCCAGCTGTGGAGCTCCTTATTACCCATCTAAGCTTTTTTTATTGACTTTTTGTTAAATCAGATTTAAACCTTGTGTGTTTTTATTAACCTGATGCAGGATTGGTCCTGTTGTTTGTTTGAGCCCAGCTGCAAGAGAAAACGCTTGAAATGGCCGTTTCCACGACTACAGTGAAGAAGTCCTCTGATAGCAGCTTCTACCAAGAAGGTCTGCAGGTTTATTTCTCACTTTGAGGTTCTTTAATAGAAAACGTGATGTTTCTGTGATGCATCTTAAAAAGTTAGTTCATTTTGATGTAATAAGACGTGTTACTGTGATGATCTGAAGCTCTCCGGGGCACTTGCTGCAGGTTTAATATATTTTATTTATTAACTAAACCCACAGATTTATGTTTATAAACTCCAGTGCATCCAGTCAGTCCAGGAACACGGTTCAGGGTCTGCAGGTGATCCCGTTGAGTTTCTGTGTGGATCTTTTCCTACAGTTTTGAACTGGTTTTTAAGCCAAACTAAACTGAATTTGACCCCATTAGATATCAGCTGTTTCATTAACCAGGCAACTATTATCAGTGTTCACGCTTCACTACAATTCTCAGGAAATTCTGCCTCACAGAGATTTCGTAATGCCTCCAAACAACCAACATTCCTGGAGGGGTTTTAACAACCTTCAGGTTTCACTTCCTTGGAAGAAAAGGTGCAGGCGTCGTTTCCAACTAATCTGATGAAAACGTTTCAGTTCTGGTCTGGTTCTGTTGGTTTTCATTATCATCTCTTCCTAAACTGTAATGGACCTTTTGTCTAGAAGCTTTTATTATCTGTTGATCACAGAGTAGATTTAAAACATGTGAGGTCTAATGGGTTTGTTTTGTTTCAATGACAGAAAAGGAATTTTCCTCCGTCCGACACCGGAGCACGGTGAGTCCGGACTGTCAGCGTGTTTAAATTATTCTTCTCTGGAACAAACTAACAAAACTTCCTTCTTTCTGTTTGACAGATGAATAACAAGGAGATTGACGAGTTGTGAGTTCAGCTTTAACTAGAATTAAAAGCACCTTGTTGTTCAGTGAAGGCAGCTTGGGGTGTCTCCTGTAGCAAGAGTCTCTGACCAGCTTGTAGGTCAGTCGTGTGGTAAGGGACAACACGTCATAAGCTCAGACACACGTCCTACATCAGCATCAGCAATATACACGACTCAACAAAACAAAGGGAACACTTCAACAACACAATGTGACTCCAAGTCAATCACACTTGTGTGAAATCAAACTGTCCACTTAGGAAGCAGCACTGATGGACAATCAGTCTCACCTGCTGTTGTGCAAGTGGAACAGGTGGAAGTTATAGGCAGTTAGCAGGACATCCCCAATTAAGGAGTGGTCTGTGGGTGGTGACCACAGACCACTCCTCAGTTCCTGCTTTCTGGCTGATGCTTTGGTCACTTGGGACAGCAGCAGATCAGGAGGTACAGCGGGTTGTCCAGTAATTGGAAGGTTGCAGGTTCAACCCCAGCTTCCACCGGCTCCCATGCTATTGTGTCCTTGGGCAAGACACTTAACCCGCCTTGCCTGCTGGTGGAGGTCGGAGGGACCGGTGGTGCCAGTGCATGGCAGGCCCCGCCTCTGTCAGTGCGCCCCTGGGCAGCTGTGGCTACATTGTAGTTCATCATCACCAGCGTGTGAATGGGTGGATGACTGATTGTGTTGTGAAGCGCCTTGGGGGGTTGTAGAACCCTAAGAAGGCACTACAGGCCATACCATTTACTGTTGAATGCTGGCGGTACTTTCACTCTAGTGGTAGCGTGAGACAGAGTCTACAACCCACACAAGTGGCTCAGGTAGTGCAGCTCATCCAGGGTGGTGCATCAATGCGAGCTGTTGCAAGGTTTGCTGTGTCTGTCAGCGGAGTGTCCAGAGCATGGAGGCGCTACCAGGAGACAGGCCAGTACATCAGGAGATGTGGAGGAGGCCAACAACCCAGCAGTAGGACCACTACCTCTGCCTTTGTGCAAGGAGGAACAGGAGGAGCCCTGCCAGAGCCCTGCAACATGACCTCCAGCGGGCCACAAATGTGCATGTGTCAGCTCAAACGGTCAGAAACCGACTCCATGAGGGTGGTATGAGGGCCCGACGTCCACAGGTGGGGGTTGTGCTTACAGCCCAACACCGTGCAGGACATTTGGCATTTGCCAGAGAACACCAAGATTGGCAAATTCACCACTGGCACCCTGTGCAATTCACAGATGAAAGCAGGTTCACACTGAGCACATGACAGACGTGACAGAGTCTGGAGACGCCGTGGAGAACGTTCTGCTGCCTGCAACATCCTGCAGCATGACCGGTTTGGCAGTGGGTCAGTAATGGTGTGTGGGGGCCGCACAGCCCTCCATGTGCGCACCAGAGGTAGCCTGACTGCCATAGGTACCGAGATGTGATCCTCAGACCCCTTGTGAGACCATATGCTGGTGCGGTTGGCCCTGGGTTCCTCCTAATGCAAGACAATGCTAGACCTCATGTGGCTAGAGTGTGTCAGCAGTTCCTGCAAGATGAAGGCATTGATGCTATGGACTGGCCCGTCCGTTCCCCAGACCTGAATCCAATTGAGCACATCTGGGACATCATGTCTCCTCCATCCACCAACGCCACGTTGCACCACAGACTGTCCAGGAGTTGGTGGATGCTTTAGTTCAGGTCTGGGAGGAGATCCCTCAGGAGACCATCCACCACCTCATCAGGAGCATGCCCAGGCGTTGTAGGGAGGTCATACAGACACGTGGAGGCCACACCCACTACTGAGCCTCATTCTGACTTGTTTTAAGGACATTACATCAAAGTTGAATCAGCCTGTAGTGTGTTTTTACACTTTAGTTTTGAGTGTGACTCCAAATCCAGACCTCCATGGGTTGATAAATCTGATTTCCATTGATCATTTTTGTGTGATTTTGTTGTCAGCACATTCAGCTACGTAAAGAACAAAGTATTTAATAAGAATATTTCACTCATTCAGAAGGTCTTATTTTTGTGTTCCCTTGATTTTTTTGAGCAGTGTATAACGTTGGTCACAGATGCTAACCACAGAACAACACTGGCCCATGCTACTGCTAATGCTAGCCCAAGCTACTGCTAACGCTAGCACACACTACTGCTAACGCTAGCCCGCACTATGCTAATGCTAGCCCAAGCTACTGCTAACGCTAGCACATACTACTGCTAACGCTAGCACGCACTACTGCTAACGCTAGCCCGCACTACTGCTAATGCTAGCCCAAGCTACTGCTAACGCTAGCCCGCACTACTGCTAATGCTAGCCCAAGCTACTGCTAACGCTAGCCCAAAGACTGTATATATAAGAGCACTAGCCTCAGCGGCTGCTAATGCTAGCCTGAGCTACTGCTAACGCTAGCCCAAAGACTGTGTATATATAAGAGCACTAGCCTCAGCGGCTGCTAATGCTAGCCTGAGCTACTGCTAACGCTAGCCCAAAGACTGTGTATATATAAGAGCACTAGCCTCAGCGGCTGCTAATGCTAGCCTGAGCTACTGCTAACGCTAGCCCGCACTACTGCTAATGCTAGCCCAAGCTACTGCTAACGCTAGCCCGCACTACTGCTAATGCTAGCCCAAGCTACTGCTAACGCTAGCCCAAAGACTGTATATATAAGAGCACTAGCCTCAGCGGCTGCTAATGCTAGCCTGAGCTACTGCTAACGCTAGCCGCGCTACAGGTAAAATGTTCTTGCTAGACGAGAGGAAAACAACAAAGAGGAATGTTGGAGCACCGCTCACATTCCAGGATGTACTGGGAATATCTAGCCTAGTGAACTAGGCCAAATTCTTGCTTTATATTCACATATAGGATGGCTTGCCAGGCTAGGGAATATCCAGATGAATGCCTGGTAAATCCATAACTTGTCGTTGCTCGTCCACCCTGTCCACACTCCTGCACTACCCCACCCATCAGCACTGATACAGACCTGCGGAGCTGCTGGACTCTGGTCTCCTCGCTGAGAATGAAGCTCCGTCTAGGTTTGCAAAGCTGTCACCGAAGAATTCCAACATCAACATTTGGTTCAATAAAATATTGAAGTTGGGGGGGGTCCTTCACTCATCCCAGTTACCTGGATGTTAGGTTGTATGGAGCAGGTAAAGCTGGGAAGAAATTATTTTATGTTCCTCAAAGGTCCAATTTGTTCCCTTCCTTATAGACTCAACGAATCAGGAAACAAGATGACCTGGGATTCAACTCTGGAGTGAGTCTTACAGTCTGCACTAAGTCTTGTTTGAATGAACGAACACAAATCAGTTTCCAACTTTCCCGCTCTGCATCAGTCCTTCTTTCAAGATGAACTACACCATCACAAGTGAAAAGTCTTTTCTACAAGTCAGCGATCCGATCAGACCGGCGTCCAGCGGAAACACGTGGAAGAAGCTGGTTCTGGTTCTGCTGCTGCTGGCTGCTTTAGCCGCTGGCTTCTACTACCTCTACGTGATATAGGAGTGTGGTCTCTTTAAATGTTGTGATTTTATTACAATAAAGACAGCTTTTTATTCACGCATGTTTGATTTCCTTTAGACCAGACGACAGCAGAACAACAGACTACTACATGTGTTTGATTCTCTGCATCAGCATGACTACAACACTGTCTAATGTGATTTTTGAGGCACACGCTGATAATCAGACTGATCATAAAAAACGTTGCTTTTTTCTCCTGTGCATATATCTTCTTTTTGTGACGATGATGCAGTTAAATCCTGTCTGAATGCACAGCAGAACTGTGAGCTGAGGCAGAACAATATTCATCAAATATAATAAAAGGTTTGTGAATCATTAAATCTGGGTCTCAGTCTCTCGATACAAGACACCTAATGAAAACACGTTGAAGCGGCGAGTCTCTGACCCGTCTTTCTGGGTTTTACGAGTTTCTGACCAACAGGAAACCAAAAACAGTGAAACCAAGATGATGTAGTGGTTTCTGCCGTCGGCCATCACGCTGGCATGAATCTTCTATTTACCTGCTTCTGTATTAAATACAAAATTATCCACAAGTGACATTTTAAAACTGTGTGGAATGAACTTTTGACCCAATCCTAAAACGTTTGAAGCTCTGAGTCGTTTTCCTGTGACGCGACGACTTCTCCACCTGACTTTAAAGTCTCCGGGTCACGTTCAGGTCAGACACAGGTCTGCAGAGAGGAAAACACATGAAAGTTACAACATAAGAGGACAGGTTAATGATGTCTTCTGTGATGACTCACCTGAACGTCGATCCCTGGAATCCGAACGCTGCGATGAAGATGTTGATGGGAATGATGAAGAGGACACAGACTGTGGCAGCGTTGTTCATCTGGTCCAGCCGTGCATGCGTCTGTTCGTCTTTCAGGTCATCCCTCACTGCAAATACAAACACAAACGTCCTGTTGGACCGTTTATCCGTCCATCCGTGTGTGTGTGTGTGCGTGTGTGTGTGTGTGCGTGCGTGTGTGTGTGTGACATTGTCCCCAAGAGCGGTTTGTACGGTAGACGGAGGGACAGCCCCACCATGGCCCCCCGAGGGAGGGGGTCACCTGGACCAGGAGGAGGCTGCTCACAGGGGAGATGAACGTCGTCCCCAACAGTGTGAACACACACACACACTCACACTCACTCACACACACACACACACCCGCTGGGCATGAGGATACGCAGAACATTTTCCTCACAGCTTTTATCCTTTCAACAGGTGACTCAGAGTTTAATGGTAACACGATCAAACTAAAGCTGGACAAACAGGAACAACTTGAGTTGTTTTGGTTTCAGGTACAAAGTAAACAAAAACATCCCGCCTCTATTAAATACTCGAGTATCATCCAGTAATCTGGATTCTCGGTTTTTTGTCGTTTTTTTGTTTTTAAATAAGAAACAGAAACTGGGCGGAACCAGGAAGTGACTCCCAGACTCTCGTTCTACAGAATCAGCCAATAAGACAACAGCACCCCCCACCCAGCATGAAGACTGAGCCAGCATGTCTGCATGTGCGACGCTGATAAGGTCTGAGGGCTCAGGCTAACTGCTGAATCATGGGGGTGGGGGTTAATTTACTGTAATAAAAATCAGCTGATCCTTTCACCCCCGTCGGGGCAGTAAGGGTTAAACACACCCTCTTTGCTTTGACCTGGTGAAGAACTTTATTTAGTCATCAGTGAAACAGAAAGAGGAGCTGATTCAAAAACCACTCAAATGTGACTAAAGATTCTGTGAACGGATCCCACACACCTGAGTTTAATCAGCAGCTGAGCTGGGGACATGCTGGACAGGTAGGTCAGGTGTGTTTGTACACTAATGATGTTAGACACACACGAGACTTCCAACAGGGTCAGCTCAGACGTTTAGGTCATTTAGGTCCACTGCTTTGCTACCATCCACACGTTAAAATAAAACTATGACAGCAGTCTGAGTCACTTACTGATGAAAACGAGCAGCAGTCCCACTACCAGCTGCAGCGTGATGGACAGAAGCAGCAGCACCATGACGGTGGTGTAGAACGGATACTGGGGGCCGGCGTGGAGGACCATCGTCATCTGGGACGAGTTAGCCGTCAGCAGGGCCACATCTAGCATCCCCTGAGCTACACTCTTCTTGGTGGCGTAGTGGTTCACGTCCATTTCAACAGCTGGTGATAATTACAATGTCATTAAGTTATTCTGACAGTAAACAGAGCCGTGGATTAAGGTTGGCTTACCTCTGGTTCTGCTGCTGTAGACTCAGGTCACACCTGATGGTCTGTCAGACCCTCCAGTCTCCTCTATTAGCTCCGCCCACACTCTGCCTTACTGTAAACTTACTCGATCCATCTGTCAGCATATATGAAACCAACCACTTTATCATGACTTCAGCTGTTCTTGATCATTTCAATAAAATGAAAGAAAACTGTTAAAAACATAAAACAGGATATAAAAGGGCACAAAAACATCCAACAGGTGTGGTGGAGCAGAAACAGAAACAGGTGTTGGGAGAAGAACGTCTGAAATATGAACACAGAATATTACCTGAAATATTTATTATTCTAGTTTAACGATGTAATAATCAGCTTTATTTTATTCTATAATTCTACAACAGTAATAAACAGATCAAACTGGCCCCTCCCACCTAGATCCTCCACCAGGGGGCAGCAGACACGTACAGGTCATGGTTCTGATGAAGGTACTGATCCTGATGCTCCGTCTGGAGGACTCAAGGGCAACAAACTCCTGAATTTATGATGATGCACAAGTTTTGTTATCATTGTTTTTTAGTTCTTGTTTAAATTATAAACTTTATTAGATCCACCTCTCTGGTACCAGGCTGGACCCGCTTTTACTTTCAGAACCACCTTAATTCTTGGTTTCATAGGTGGTCCTCAAAGGTTCTGTACTCCAGAGGTTCTGGTTCTAAGAGGTTCTGGTCCTCACAGGTTCTGGTCTGTCACCAACATGACATCAGCTCCGTGATGAGAAGCTCCCGTTCCACCACATCCCAAAGGTTCTGGACTGAGATCTGGTGACTGTGGAGGCCGTTGGAGTCTCGTGGTCATGCTCTAGAAACCAGTGAGAGATGATCTGAGCTTTGGGACATGGTGCATGATCCTGCTGGAGGTGGCATCAGAAGATGGTTTAATGTATCTGACCTACATGATGGTTTTACCTTTGAGAGCCGACGAGACAAAAATATCACGCCGTTTCCGTCCCTCTCTCCTTTAATAACTCACGTTGGCTGAATTTGTAAAAACCTCTTTCAGCAATTTAATCTTTACTAAATATAAAATAAATGTTTATAAGCTTTTATAAATGCCTTTGGCCTTTCTGAACATCACAGCCTTCTGTAGGCCTCAGTTCTTCTCAGATTGTTCTTGGTATCATCTTAAACCCACTGCTTGGTTCTGTTTGATGCTTTGAGTCATTTTCCAGTGAAACCACAGCTCCTCCACCAGAGACGGTCAGCGTTGGTGCTCTGGGATCAGGGAGGCAGAAGGGCTGTGATGACCCACCTGACATGTCCCTGAAATCCAAGCTGTGTGATGAAGATGTTGATGAGAAGAGTGAAGAAGACCATCATCTAGTCCCGCCTGGTGTGTTTCCGTCTGTCGTTCAGGTCACACGTCACTGTTGGCATGGAGACAGGAGTTCAGACGTGTAAGGGTTAACCTAACCCTAAGTTCTTCCACCACCTTGGACACAAACCTTCTGCTCAGACAGGGCCTCTGTTGCCCCCTGGTGGTCATTTTAAGTAAAAACTGTAAAACTCAACTTTTCTGTTTTAGGGAAACAAACCAAAATGAAACTTTAAAGTCTGATTTACCTAAATACATGTTCAGTGGGTTTTCTATAAAGGTGTCTGTAAAAAGCTGGTGAGGTGAAACCAGTCGCTGCTGTTTCAACATTTGTGCTTTTATTTTGTTAAATTGGTTTCTTATATTTGAATGATGACTCATTCTATGAGCTAAAACATCAAAAAGAGCCTCCCAACACCTGTCTGTCCCTCCCAGTCCTCCAGGATCGTTGGTTAAAGGAAAAAAATACAAAACAACTTCAGTTAAAATAAATAAACCTGATTGTTGTTCTGAGTGAAAACGATTCTAATCACTCTTCATTTGGTGCTGATGGAAACTTACTGTTAATAACATTCTCCAGGGTTTGTCCAGTCATGTCACACACACACACACACACACACACACACACACACACACCGTATGTCACACTTACATCTACCTCCCTCTGAGTCCCAAAGCCTACCTTTAACTCAAGCATCCAACCTGGAGGAACACCTCGCTGACACTGGGAGATGTGGTTCCCCACTGGGGGTCAAACAAGGTCACACAAACCATCTCCTCCTCCTCCTCACAGACATGTCGACCTTTGAGTATCTGGACTGGTCCAGAGAGGAAACCCACAAAAGGAGTCGTGGCACCAGTTCAGTCCAGCAGGTTACTGGGATTTGTGGACCTACAGAACCAACGTAGCCCGTTTCCTGCTCAGCTATAAAAACACAATCATTTAATCATATTTGGTTTTTAATGATCTCTGGGTTTCTGGGACATCAACAACTCTGGTGTTTGCCTTCATGAAAACATCGGTGCTTACCAGAGACCACCGCTGGTCATATTTACAGGATTATTTGACTCCGCCTCCAAACAAACAAACCCAGTCAGAGACAGAGGTGAACATCAGACTCCTATAGCGTTAAACAAATGAAGGTTTATTTTTAAAATAAATTCAAATGACAGAACATGATTTGTTTGGTGGGTGAATAAACAGCAGCAGCAGAGGACATCTTCCTCTTTAGTCCAGAGCTCCTACACACCTCTGGCTGCTGCTCTAGACTCACCTCACACACACACACACCTGAGGGTCAGCTCCTCCATCACACCCAGGCTCTGCCCAAAGCTAGACCCTAACCTCACATCCAAAGGGTTTGTGTAAAAAGGATGAGTGGACACTAGAGACTGTCTACATGTCAAACACAATGAACCATTTTCCTTCATCTGGTTGCAACACCTGAACGCATTTCTGCTCCTGAGTAACTCGTTTTGGAGAAAAGAGGAAGTTGATTCAGCTTCCTGTTATGTAAACTTTGGTTTTGAGCAGCTTTATTATAGATCTGACACATTGTCAGGTCCTGTCTATAACCTGCAACTGCTTTGCTACCTTTAGGCTTTGGTGACTTTACCTGATCCACATGAGTTTAACCAGCTTGACTGGTTGCTAAAACAAACCACAGCAGATAAAAAGTTTATTGGTTTTATTAAAGAATTTATTATTTCAGCATCACCACAAAGTGTTAAATAACACAGATGAATGTGTGATCCACATCTTTGTCAGAATAACCAAATTCACACAATCATCTATTCTCAATATTCCTCTCCCTCATCTTCCTCTCCCAAGCTGTCGGTTCCCACCTCCTCGTAATCCTTCTCCAGGGCCGCCATGTCCTCCCTGGCCTCGGAGAACTCCCCCTCCTCCATTCCCTCACCCACATACCAGTGGACAAAGGCTCGCTTGGCGTACATCAGATCAAACTTGTGGTCCAGCCGAGCCCAGGCCTCTGCGATGGCGGTGGTGTTGCTCAGCATGCACACAGCCCTCTGGACCTTGGCCAGGTCACCACCAGGAACCACGGTGGGCGGCTGGTAGTTGATGCCTACCTTGAAACCAGTGGGACACCAGTCCACAAACTGGATGCTGCGTTTGGTTTTGATGGCGGCAATGGCAGCGTTGACGTCTTTGGGAACAACATCACCGCGGTACAGCAGGCAGCAGGCCATGTATTTGCCGTGGCGAGGGTCACATTTCACCATCTGATTGGCTGGCTCGAAGCAGGCGTTTGTGATCTCAGATACAGTCAGCTGCTCGTGGTACGCCTTCTCAGCAGAGATAACGGGGGCGTAGGTGGCCAGGGGGAAGTGGATCCGAGGGTACGGCACCAGGTTGGTCTGGAACTCAGTCAGATCAACGTTCAAGGCCCCGTCAAAACGAAGAGAAGCCGTGATGGAGGACACGATCTGGCTGATCAGCCTGTTCAGGTTGGTGTAGGTGGGACGCTCAATGTCCAGGTTTCTGCGACAGATGTCATAGATGGCCTCGTTGTCCACCATGAAGGCACAGTCGGAGTGTTCCAGGGTGGTGTGGGTGGTCAGGATGGCGTTGTAGGGCTCCACCACAGCAGTGGACACCTGAGGGGCTGGATAGATGGAGAACTCCAGCTTGGATTTCTTGCCGTAGTCCACGGAGAGACGCTCCATCAGCAGGGAGGTGAAACCAGAGCCAGTGCCTCCACCAAAGCTGTGGAACACCAGGAAGCCCTGAAGACCAGTGCACTGATCAGCCTGAGGAGGAAATGGTGAGATCAGTTTAAAAAATTACTCAAAAAAACACTTTCATGGTTGGGTCTTAGTTTACCCACCAGCTTCCGGATCCGTTCCAGAACCACGTCGATGATCTCTTTACCGATGGTGTAGTGTCCACGGGCGTAGTTGTTGGCAGCGTCCTCCTTACCGGTGATCAGCTGCTGAGGGTGGAACAGCTGGCGGTAGGTTCCAGTCCGCACCTCATCTGAAGAAACACATTTATAGAGTTACTTCTGGATTCCAAAAATTCCTCAAGTATTCCAATTCCATAGATCAGAAAAATGTGGCTTTGCTTACCGATGACCGTGGGTTCCAGGTCCACAAAAACAGCTCTGGGGACGTGCTTCCCTGACCCAGTCTCACTGAAGAATGTGTTAAAGGAATCGTCTCCTCCACCGATGGTTTTGTCACTGGGCATCTGTCCATCAGGCTGAATCCCATGCTCCAGGCAGTAGAGCTCCCAGCAGGCATTGCCAATCTGGACACCGGCCTGACCAACGTGCACCGAGATACACTCACGCTGGGAAATAAAGATGGAAAAAGGTTTAATCAGTCTTCTTCACTGACAAGAGAATAGTTTGGCTTTTAGAAACGAGTCAAGTAGATTTACAAATAAAACCTCTGGTTTTTAATTGAGGGGGCATTTGTGAACAATCACAGGAAGAGGAAAACGTGAACGCTTGGAAACAGATAAAAGTACCAAGATGTGGACCACATCTGCTTTAGAATAAAAACACAGATGTCATGAATGTTAATGGAGGAGTCAAACAGCTGTGGTTAAGACACTTCCTCATGACGCAGCAGACCTGACGCTGGGCGGAGACCAGAGCCCACCGACTGGAGCTCCATAAAAACAGCCTAAAGCCCACCTCAGCAGCCGCAGGAACCAACAGCGACCCTCCACGACCGGGTCAAAGGTCAGAGGAAAAAACCGGAAGTAGACCAACGACTAAAGTGGGTCAAGTTTTATTACGACGTTTAAAAACTAATTACGTTGATAAAACATTCAGCTTATTGAATCTCGCTGCAAAGACAATGTCTGAAGTCTTAAAACTTTAAAATGTCGTGGTTCGTTTCGGTGAACCGGCTTTTTAACCGTTAAAGTAGTTGAACTTAAAATACGACCGAACCGAGTTTATACGTTAAAGGAAAGTTTTCTACTCACCATGACTCTGAGTTTAAGAGTGTTTGAATGAGGAAGAGGAAACTAGCGACACTTTGCTCCCACGTAAAGACGGTTATCGGTCTTTGGCAAGAGGCAACTGATGAAGAAACGTTAGGTGGGGCTATTTATACACGCTAGACCGCCGGAAGTACGTTTTTCAATCTGATTGGCTAAATGGCACATGGTCCTCGTTCCTATTGGTCCAGAGAAAACCGACTTCTGCTTGGCCTACACGCCACGCGCTCTTCAGGAAACTGAAGCTGATTTTAGTTTCCGTTCAGTGATGAGACCTTCAGGCAGATTTTTACAGATAATTCTGTTTCAGAAAACTCATACGTCATTCATTTAGGATCAAATCACGTGATTTCAGGACCTCCAGATCAACAAAGTACACTTTCTGTTCTCTTGAAAGTCTTTTACAAAAGGAGCATAGTTAGAGTGGTCAGGTGGATGTAGGCTATACTGACATCACCACTGCCTTTCATGCCAGACTTTAAACAAAGATTATCTGCAGAAATGATGGAATTGTTGCCTTTTTGGTCAAATCTTTAAACAGTAGCTAAGTTTGACTCAAGATCCTGCATGAGCTGTTAGCCCTCAGGCTCTGTGCTGGAAATGACTCTCAGCTCCTTCCTTATGAAACCGAGGTCTTGTTTTGTGTTTGCTTTGGTAGTGATCCTGAAGGTTGATTCTCAAAGTGGATCAGTTGTAGAGCTACATCAAACAGAAACTGAGTTTCATTTAAATCCACCCTGTGGGTCGTGGCTCACATCAACTCACACGGGTTTGAGAAGACAGAGCACACACACACACACGCTGCAGTTTCTTCTATTTCTTATCAAACTAAACTTTATTGTCTTTATCTGAGTGAATCTATAATTAATTCAACAGGTGAACTAATAGTAGCACATTCTATGTTAAAGAAAGTGAGATGTAATATCAGGAGAGGGAGAATGTTAGGTGGTTGGCAGCAGTGTGCCAGCCGATGGCCCCCTCCATGAGGCCACCACAGCTCAGCAGAACACCGGTGTAGCTTCTTCTGGGGAGAACAAGAAGTTATTTTTATTTTGAAAGGTTTCTTCTGTTCAGAGTTGAATGTGATTCGTGTGTCAGGTGAATGGAGTCATGAGTTCTTCCACAAAAGCCTCTTTCTTTCTATTTTGTAAGGGAAGAGAAGGCAGACATGTGATTTATGGCCCTCAGAGGTCATCTGAGAATGGAAGACACAAGTACTAGCCAAAGTACTATTAAACCACTACTACTACTACCACTGCCCCCCCCCCCCCCCCCCCCCCCCCAGCATGAGTGTGTCTCAGTACACGTTGGTCAGGCCGGTGTCCAGATTGGCAATGCCTGCTGGGAACTCTACTGCCTGGAGCATGGGATTCAGCCTGATGGACAGATGCCCATTGACATAAGCATCAGTGGAGGAGATGATTCCTGCAACACCTTCTTCAGTGAGACTGGGTCCTCAGGTGTCCACTACTGTGGTGGAGCCCTGCAACTCCATCCTGACCACCCACACCACCCTGTGCCTTCATGGTGGACAACAAGGCCATCTGTCGCAGAAACCCGGAGCGTCCACCAGCCTGAACAGGCCCTGAGGTCTCTGAGGAGCAGACCCAGTAGACTGAAGGACAGTTTTTATCTGAGGGCAGCAACAATTTTAAATGCCTTTTGATCATTAGGAGCCCTTTTTTATTTGTATTCAGGGCAGGTGTCTGCTGTGGTTTTACTGCATATCTTACTGTGGCTGTTTTTAGAGGTGTTGACTTCATGGAGGCTGTTTTTAGCTCCGTATCAGTGGAAGCTATCATAATCTCATCACGCTAGAGTTGTTTATTCAGGCAGATCGTGTCCTCCATCACTGTGTGAGTTCTCCGAGGCCAGGTAGGGCATGGCGGCCCTGGAGAAGGATTACGAGGAGGTGGGAATCTTGGTATTTGTTCTCATTGATCTGTTAAAGTTAGCATAGTTAAAACCAGAGTTAAAAAAGATCAGTTCCTCCCGTTTCTGTAACTTTTCAATAAATCAGGTTCCAACTTGTACAGCAGCTGGAAGATCAGACCAGAGGTTTTCTGCTCTCTGTTCCCACGATAACTTTCCAGATGATCTGGTTTGACCACTACTGAGCAGAATTATCCCAACGCTCTGTAACCAGATCAAGTATCCATCAGGGAGACGATTCCTTCCCTGACCTACATCTGACTACACGTGAAGCCTGAGCGTCTCTGAGATGAAATGACTCCCACTGAATACTTGGTGTGTAAACGACTCGTGTGTGTCGGGCAGACATTTTTTTCCAAAGTGACTTGCACATGAGAACGTAAAGAGGCAGCTACCCTTGAGGCAAACGACAAACCACAGGAAAGAACGCTGCTCAGAGGTGTAGGTGTAGAGATCAGAACAAGCAGGACGTATAGAGTCAGGGAGGGAAGGTGCTCTCTGAAGGGCTGGGTCTCTTAGATAAGACAGGGGCGCACCTGTTCTGGTAGGGTCTGGTAGGTCAGTCCACCATCACAGGAAGAGAGTCTGGATGGTCAGAGTGTGGTGTCGGCACAATGAGCCGACAAACTGCCTCTAGAATTATTATTGGTCCACCCCCACCTAGGCTAAAGGGAATCTACAGCCTGCTGCAGGAAAACATTAACTATAAAGGCCGGACCTCACACCTCGGTTTTTACCCCACAGCTCTCAGACTCATGAATGCTGACCACAAAGCACTAAAGTGGGAACTGATGCTGAAGCTTCTTCTCTTGATATTCTAATTTTTTAGAATATCATCCTTTGAAGTTTATATTCTGGCTTTACTTTTAGTTTTTGTTGTAATGAGAGCAGGACAAACTATCTGTCTGTCTGCCTGTCTATCTATCTCTATCTATCTATCTGTCTGTCTGTCTGTCTGCCTGTCTGTCTGCCTGCCTGCCTGCCTGCCTGCCTGCCTGCCTGCCTGTCTGTCTGTCTGTCTGCCTGCCTGCCTGCCTGCCTGCCTATCTATCTATCTATCTATCTATCTATCTATCTATCTATCTATCTATCTATCTATCTATCTATCTATCTATCTATCTATCTATCTGCCTGCCTGCCTGCCTGCCTATCTATCTATCTATCTATCTATCTATCTATCTATCTATCTATCTATCTATCTATCTATCTATCTATCTGTCTGTCTGTCTGTCTGTCTGTCTGTCTGTCTGTCTGTCTGTCTGTCTGTCTATCTATCTATCTATCTATCTATCTATCTATCTATCTATCTATCTATCTATCTATCTGTCTGTCTGTCTGTCTATCTAGCTGCAGTGAGGGTGTAACTCCACCAGGGGCGCTGCCGCTCACGCGCTCTTGTGACAGACAGACAGAGAAGAAGCGGTTTGTTTGGAAAATGGCGGGTCCTTTGACAGAAGAGCAGGTCGCGCATCAACTTTATGAATCTCTGCAGGTAGATGAGTTAAACGTTCGTTTCTCACCTGTGAACAGGAACGTGTTTTAGTCACGCGGTCATGTTTGCGTTCGAACCAAAGTTTTGGCCTCGTGAATTTCTAAAATGTCTTTCATCTAAAAACAACTGTTTAAATTAGACCAATGAATACAGACACCTTCGTTGTTACAAGAGTTCATGAATGATTCTGGTGGACGCTTGATGACAGAAGTGGTGACGTCATATTTGAGCTACGTTCGTTCTGCTGTTTGAGCCAAAGCCATTGAACTAGCTGCACTGGTCCTGATGCTTAACCGGAAGTGTTCACGTTCACACATAGAGCATAAATGCTTGTCTAGTTTATTGTTTTTATGGTTTTATTTGTTCATTGGACTTTTATTGTAATGTCTTGTATTTGTTTAAACGTCCTTCCAGCTTGCGTGGTTTACTTTGGGCGTTTAAAGAATCCAGATTCCAGTCACTGAACTGGTGTTGTAGTTTTTTAACCAGCAGTGCAGTGGTTTTAGCTTCTTCAGTAGATAAAATACTGTTTATCAGAAGTTTTTCCTCACATCTGGAAGTAAAGTAGTCCAACGTTTTTGGTATGTAAGATAGAGACGGGGTCTAACTGTCTCTCTGTGTTTGGGTCTTGAGGCTGCGTCTTGTCCTTTGGTACAAGGGTTGTACTTGAAGGAGGATGACAGCATGTTGCAGCTGCTGTGCTCTCCCTCAGAGCTCCGCACCGACATCCTGGCCTGGATCTGCAGCAGGTACGCTCACCTGTCTCCTTCATTCATTACTAATATAAATGACTCCCATCACTCTTCTCTTCATGCACCACTCTACAGGATCAGCCCGAACTTTGCCAACTCCAAAGCCGTGTCAGTGAGGTCCAGAGAGCCACATGCTTTGACCCAAGGTGAGCCAATTGTCACAAAAGGCTTTTCCTTCCTGTGAGCCGATAAACACTTTTGTTTCTTCCTAACAGAAATGGCTGCGTTGGGCCACGAGCTGATGCTGATCAAAGCAGACGACCTGGACCTGATCAGGGTGAGAGTTTGGTAAAAACGACCTGAACATGTTTTCTGTTAAAGATGTGTATCGCTCTGATGAACAAGCTGTGTGGGTTTTCCTCATCAAGGGGAAAGCCAGTCCCCGCCGACAGCTTCAGTTCCTGGAGCAGCTTTTGACTCTGGTCCCTGGTTGTAAAAAGTCCGCTGAGCGCCGGCCTGATGGAGAGTTGCTGCTAAATCAGCTGTTTGCTAAAGATAATCTAGCAAACCTCACGCAGATGCTCCAACCTGCCCTCGACCCCTGGCCTGCACACACCAAGTACGTTTTCTAAGGTTTCATCATGTGTCAGAGACTTCACAGCAACCCCCATATTAGGCAAGTGTGTAGCGACAGTGGAGAGGAAAACTCCACTTTAACAGGAAGAAACCTCCAACAGAACCTGGATCAGTACGAGCAGCCATCTGTCACGACTCACTGATGGTCCGGGCTGCTTCAGCAGCCTCCGGGTCAGGGTAGAGCCAGACCTGAACTCGTCTGTAAACCATAACTAAAGGAGGGTTTTACATTTACTGTCTCTGCTGCAGCCTCTTTATGACACAGCAAATGAAGCCAGACAGTAAAATGTGTTTATGTTTAGGCTGTTGCCACTTTAGCTGGTAGATAGTCCAGATTGGCTTTTGTGTCTAAAGAAGCTGGGGTTGTTAGTTTGCAGCTGCTTGTTTCCTCTCCAGCGTTCAGATTTTATTTTCTCATCTCTCAGGGCTTCACGTAAAGGCACAAAGGCAGCTTCTAAACCAAGAGCAGAGCTTCCTGATGCTTCTGCTCTCCTACGATCGACTCAGACGCAACTAAAGGAGCTACAGGCCGAGGTAAATGTCTGCTGTGGAAACACCTGAACAGACACTTTCATGGTTAGGTTTCATCTTTAGACACAGACTTTGTTGCTGCTGATGCGACGCATTCAGAGTGTTTAGCTAGTGCTAACGTACCCCTCCTGTCCCTGTCGAGTTTTTCTACATCTTATTATAAAGAATAAAGAAAAGGCAGAATTTAAAATAGTAGATGTCCTATACAAAACTATCCTAGCCAGTATTAACAAAAGCTGATCCTAACGGTAGTAAAAACAACAGTTCCTTTATCCCTCATTCACACACACCTGTACTAACTACAGGTGGTACGAGTCTGGTTTCTTTCTCAGCCGAGACTTAACCCTACAGGTGAGCTCTGAGTTCAGCTCAGGTGACTTTAGCCCGTCTGACTGAAGCTCTGTAGTTCATTTTTGATCCTCTGGCGACTCCGAGGCGGTTTTGTGGTTCAGGTCGTTCACACGCTGTCAGAATCTTCAGGTTTATAAAAATAATCTATTTGTGATTCTTTTACGTCTCAAACAAACACACCTGCACCTAAAAACATTAATGCTGATTTGAAAAACAACTAAAGACTTTTAGAAGAAATGAAGTTTGGTCTCAACAGCACCTCCTAGTGGTGCGTGTGTGTGCGTCTCCGCTGGAATGACTTCTAAACGGTTCTTTTACTTTTATTCATTCTGGCATTTTTAAATCATTACATGATGAAGAAAAGCTTTAATTCTCTCATTACAGCAGAGATTTGTGTTGCTTCACATATAAACGGTGCAGTCTGGAGCAGCAAACGGAGGATTTGAATAATAATAACAACAATAATGATGATGACTGTGGATGTTTTGCTGTTCTCTCCTCCTCAGTGTGATTTCCTGAACAGTGATGAGGAAACGGCGTCCGTCTTCTCTCCGAACTCGCTGCGTTTGGCAGCATGTGATCTCCAGCAGCTGATGACCACTTTCAGCCATGTTTACGAGACGGACTTCAGAGCCTTCTGCAACAGAACGCCGCCCAGCTTCAGCACCGAGACAGAGGTCTTCCAGAGGGTCCAGCAGCAGCTGCAGGCCTGCAACACGGTACGCAAACGAATCCAGCCCGTTACCATCAGCTGATTCGTGTTGACACGACGGACTTTTGCATCAGAACGTTTTCACGGCTAAAACCAGGAAACCCGTTTGGGTTCTGATGAGTGAAGACTTGTTCTGTTTCAGGTGGTGCAGAACCCTTTAAGCTCTGCAGCCCCACCTTTTATTTAGATTTCTGTTCATTTGTAAACTTTCAGCTTTTATGTCACCAGGACTTTGGTTCACTTCTAGATGTTTTCTACCCACGACTGAATCACAGTCCAGATGTGGTCAGCGTTGGACAGATGTTTATTAGTACCACTGAGAGAGATTTGTCCTGTTATCTATCAACAAAGACCAAAAACAGGATCACTCCATGACCTTTAGTCGTTTTCCTGGAATAAGAAGACATGACGTGTGTCACCAACACCCTTACAGGGTAGTTTTATACACCAATCACAGGAAGGATGGAGGATGTACATCTTAAGTTCAGGTCTGACCTGAAGGAACCTTAAACTGATGCTCTGTTCTCCTGCCCCCCCCCCCCCCCCCCCCCCCCCCAGGAGCTGGAAATGCTTCAGGAAGTCTCGGAGGCTTCTGGGACCATGAGTGAAGAGGTGAAGCAGCACCAAACACAACCTCGCTACTGGAGCCGAGGAGAGAAGCACACGTTACGTACGTCGATGTTCTCCCATCACACAAACCTCTACGTTCACCTGGCTGATCGTCTCATTCTTTGTTTTTCCTCCTCCTCCAGCGTATCAGCTGGAGAAAATCACCCAGAGAATTGGAAACAGCTTCTCCCAGTTTGATTCCTGATCCTAAACCTTGTGGCCGTGCCGTTCAGCGACGAGCGCTGACTCCAGGACAGACGGGTGGTGGTTGACTCACTTTGCCTCCTTCGCTTCTTTTGGACGGATCTTCACCGACGTTGTTGTGCACAGATGGGAAGTTTTTGTGAATGTGTTCCTGTTGAACGTTTGCTTTTTTCCAGAGCTTGTTTCAATCCTCCTGTTAGACATCGTGACATGTCAGCATGTCTCTGACTCGTCTTGGTGCAAAAATACTATTTATGCTTGTTTATAGAGTAAAATCGATTAGAAAATCTAAATAAAATGTGCTTCTTTGTAAAAGTCAGCGTCATCATTTAAATCTAGTTTTGTGTTTTTGTCTGAAATAATCAGGAAGAATAAAAAAATCAAGTTTGAAAACTTCAGCCTGTTACTGGATTTTCTAGCTGGATTTGTAATCGAGATCATCTGTTTTTAACCTTAGTCTGAGTTTTTATTTTGCTTCAGGGGTTCTGCTGGGCTAGACTGGGTTCTACTGGGCTAGACTGGGTTCTACTGGATTAGACTGGATTCTACTGGGCTAGACTGGGTTCTACTGGGCTAGACTGGATTCTACTGGATTAGACTGGGCTAGACTGGGTTCTACTGGGCTAGACTGGGTTCTACTGGATTAGACTGGGTTCTACTGGGCTAGACTGGGTTCTACTGGGCTAGACTGGGTTCTACTGGGCTAGACTGGGTTCTACTGGGCTCCAGACAGACAGAGGGATCAGATCTTAAACAGCATCATGTTTAATGAAGCAACAGGTAACATGATCAGATCTCTGGTGAAGTCAGGTTCCTGACGTCTCTGAGGCTTCAGGCTGCAGCTCCTCCTCGGTCAGAAGCCTCTGCTGGCCAGCCAGTCCTTCAGCTCCATGTCATAGTGACCTTTGACCTTTAGGGTCATGGTGACCTCGTTGACCTGCGTGGGCAGCTCCTTCCCCGTCACCTGCTTCAGGTACTCCTTCACGTCCTTCTCCAGAGCCCATATGTCCCCCTCCACCTTCCGCACCAGCGTCATCTTGCGGTTACCGTGAGTCAGGTCCGTGTAAACCGGGATGTTGTGCATGCGGGAGCGGCGGATCGTGTAGGGTAGATCCGGCGGAGATTGTGCCGGAGGGATCCATCCGGACGGGGCGGCTCCGGCGTGTTTAGGCGGAGCGGGAACTCGTGATGGAGGAACGAGCCGCTCTACGAACCTGTACTCCTCCGTGGACTCGACTATGGCCGGATCAGACACCAGCCTGGGCCCGCCATGGCCGCTCTGTGTCCGGTGGTGGAGGATAAAAGCTCCCCGTAGAGCCCTGCGGAGCACCGCAGCCTGAGCGCTGAAGCAGCGCGACATTTTCACCGCGTACCGGATAACTGAACCGGAAGAAGCGAACCTGTTCCGGTGTTACGTAAACGTCACTTTTTGTACGTTAAATGCGTCTATGATTAAATTACATAGATTAATAAAACCTGCGATTAAAGAGAAAAAAGAAAAGTTTTGGTTCAGATTTTGGCAAAATTAATAAGATTTTAGGAATTCTCCACGGAAAAGTTAAAGCAGGCGCGAGGCTGCCACCGTGTGGCGCAAATTAGTATAGCAGCAGACAGCCCAAGTACACGTGTGTGTGCGTGTGCGTGTGTGTGTGTGTGTGTGTGTGTGTGTGTGTGTGTGTGTGTGTGTGTGTGTGTGTGTGTGTGTGTGTGTGTGTGTGTGTGTGTGTGTGTGTGTGTGTGTGTGTGTGTGTGTGTGTGTGTGTGTGTGTGTGTGTGTGTGTGTGTGTGTGTGTGTGTGTGTGTGTGTGTGTGTGATCTCTTGGGCCATCACCTGCTGGGGTAGCAGCATCAGAGCCAGGGACCTAACAAGGCTGGTTCTGTTCTGGGGACTACTGAGGAACCACTGGAGATGATGGTGCAAAGAAGGATTCTTCATCAAATCAAAAACACGTTGGACAACCCTGAGCATCATCTTCATGACACCATCATGCAACAAAGCATCATCAGTCTGAAGCTTCTTCAGACCTGCTTTAACCCAGACAGCTACAGGAGATCCTTCCTGCTCACGGCTATCAGCATCCTTAACCATCCTTTAAAGAAGATTATCAACTAATATGAGATTATTAGTGTTACTATTATTATTTATTGGTTTTATTATTGCTTCAAAGAATGAGTTACACAATCCCTCTAGGAGTGATGATGTATTTTTGAATATGTATATATATATATATATATATATTCTTGGATATTTGATCTGTAACTCCTACACCGCTCACCTGATTTAGACGTAAATACCCTCAAATTAAAGCTGACAGTCTGCAGTTAGAGCACATTGTGTTTGTTTCATCCCAAATCCATTGTGGTGGTCTATAGAGCCAGAACTGTTAGAACTGTGTCCCAATGTTTATGGACCTGACTGTAGCTGCTTGGATCAGTACTCCAACATCCAGACCTGAACCCTCCTTCCCAACACGCAGGATCTTTAAACACAGTTAGTGAAGTTCATGACTAGACATGATTATATTTTAAAACCAGTTTAAAGCTTTTTGTTCTGACGTTATGGACTTTTCAAGGGTATCGCTGCAGACCCGGAGACGCCACTTTCAGGCTTGTACTGTTGTTGAGACAGCCCCGCCCCCCTGCACTAGTTTCATAGCATAGCAGTCCAATATATTAACAATTCGTTTTAATATTGAGAGCAGTGACTGCTCTTTCTGTGAAAGTCTTATAGAAACTATAGATCATATTTTTATGAATGTCAGAAAACTCAGTTATTTTGGAAAAAACTCCAACCAAAAACACCCTTCCCAGTTCCCATGGCTAAAGATATGATCATTTTTGGAATTCCACTCCAAGATAAAGACAAGGAACTCTGCTATAGCATTAGCACCATCCTCTGCGTAGCCACATTTTGATCCACAAACAACGAAGCCTGAAAGTGGCGTCCCCGGGTCTGCAGCTCCAGTCCGGCAGGGGGCGCGCCGAAGCTCAGCGGAAACCATCCAAACCGGAACCTGTCCGGTAGCATCGAACCTTTGGTTGGAAACACGAAAGGTTTTCATGCCGCGGCGCTATGAGTTCAGTTTATCTGGTGTTTTTCTGTTAGAGCGGTTCTGTTAGAGCAGGCCGGTTTCCGGTGTAACGGCTCTTTCTGCAGCTCCTCCGCCATCAAAATGAAGAAAAGCGGTTCCGAGAAGAGACGCCATGTGGTGGCCTGGCTCAACAAAGCCGAGTGGGACCAGGTTCTGGAGTACCTCTACTCCAAGGACGTGGCCCTGCAGCGGTTTGCGGTGCAGCGGATCTCAGCCTGGAGGAGCCGGTATGCCCACAGCTCGCCGGTGGCCGTGGACTGCACCGCGGACCTGGTCCGGTGTCAGGTTCTGGACCGGTCCGGACAGCTGAACGGAGACGACCTGGTCCTGCTTTATGGAGCGGCTCTGGTCCGGTTCGTTAACCTGATCACCGAGAGGCAGCAGGGCAGGACAGCCCGGCCTCTGAGGCGGCTGGCTGGGAACCTGAACATCCCCCAGTGGGTGGTGGACCTCAGACACGACTTCACCCACAGAAAGCTCCCCACGCTCAAGTGGTGTCGAAAGGGCTGTAAGGTGGTTCTGGAGTGGCTCCAGCAGGAGTACTGGTCCAGGCAGCTGGGAGGTGTTCCGGATGAGGGCTGGGACTCTCCGTCGGATGGAGAGGATGAAGAAGCTGCCCAGAAACAGAAGGGGGATGAGCGGATCTCCAGGCAGAAGGAGATGGAGGCCTACAAGACTGCTCGGGAGCTTCTGATCTCCTATGAGAAGGAGCGCTTCCAGAGTTTGGACGGACTCCAGCAGGACAAGGAGAGGAGCCTGTGGGAGACTCCTCTGGCAGACATGAGCTGGTTGCTCGGGGAGATCAAGCAGTTTGCTCTGGAGTCCAGCGAGCTTCTGATCGATGTGCTGTTGGAAGATGGCTTTCTGGTTCCGACGATGGAGCAGCTGGAAACGTTAAGCTGTGATCCTTCAGAGAGGTCCAGTCCCACAGAACCCAGAATCCCCCAGGTCTTCCTGCGGTTCTGGCTGCCCCTGCTGAAGATGCTCAACCATCCATCTTTCATCCACCTTTTCCTGGAGAAGCTGTTTGTGGAGCTGAAGCTGCTCACCAGGGAGCAGAACGGTCACCGGGCTTTCTACGTTTCTGCTTGGACTTCAGAGGTGCTCCTCTGCAACAACAACAAACACGAGTACCGCTTTGAAACGAAGGTGCAAAGGAAGTCCCGGGTGAAGGACAGGATTTTTGTGAACCGTATCCAGCTGCGGTGGCAGCAGCTGCTCTCGGCATGCCTGGATGCTCCCTGTGTCAGCACACCTCACTTGCTCCAGTTAGTCCTGGATGACATGGAGCATCCCCTCCCTCTGGAAACCCGACAGAAGCTCCTCCAGCTCTGCTCCATCTACACACAAACCACACACACAGAGTCCAGCTCCTCCCAGGATCACCACCAGCAGCCTATTTACACTCTGGAGAGTCTGACCGAGAAGCACAGCCATCTGCGGCGGGCGGCGGCGAGCTCAGGCAGAAGCGAGTCCTCTCATGACCTCAAATGGGCCGACGCTCTGGCTGAAAAAGCAAAGCTGCTCCGAGGTTCTCCCTGGCAGGTGTGCACAGATAATGTCTCGTGGAAAAACATTCCCCTGGGAAAAGTCCCCGGACAGTCGGACGACCCGTCGTGTCTCATGGCAGAAACGTATTCAACGATGACGGTGCTCGACCAGCTGGTGAAGCTGGAAAGCAGCGGGACTCGGAGCACCCCGGGAGCGTCTGCTCCTTCCAGAACAGCCGAGGGCCTCCTCTGGAGCCAGACTGACGTCAGCAGACTCAAATCTGGACTGAAGCTCTTCTGAGTCGGGTTGTAATGCAGAGATGTGCTGTGAGGCTGTCCGCTTGTGTCCTCGCAACTTTTGTTTTTACATTAAACCAAATGTTCAAACTCTGTTTTTCTTTCTTAACCTGTAGAATCAGACGCTGTGAATGGATACGTTAGTGGTTATGGATGCGAGGAACATTTGTTTCAGCAGATTCTACATTTTTTTGATGTCACACAAAGCTAAGTGCAAATCTGCTGTTGCCAACACAAATGCTTTCTGTGGAGAATTATTTTTTGTAACAATAAACATTAAATCTTGCATGTTTCCACTCATTAAAGACTGATTATTATGTTATCGTTATCAGGCTCAAACCTGTGTGATGGTTAGAGGACGGTAGATGTCGGGCTGTCTAAAACTTCTAGATTGTTGGTCTTGAAAATAAAACTGAGTCCGTTCTCAGCAGCAGGGATCTGAATTTCAGATTCTGAAAGAAAAACCAAAACAATGGGTAGAGATCTCTGTTTGTTTTGTTATAACATGAAATAAATTCACCTTTTTCATTCTTTGTTGGACAAGATACAAAACTACAGGACAACTGAACCTTCGAGGAAATTATTTTCTCACAGCAGCAAATGATAAAGAACCAGCATGAAAAAGACTTTGTTCGGTATAACAGGAGCGGCTATAGGTCAAATAAAAATGTCTGACAAAAAACAAAAACTTTTCATATTAAAAAGTAACATCTACATTTGAGGCTGGTGCTGTAGTGACCGATTCTGCTCTGTAGGTGGCGCTAGTGAGATGCATGCTGCCCTGTCATTAAAATCCAACGAAGAAGAAGAAGCGGGTCAAAGCCACGCTTTCTGTCGTTCTGCTCCGATCCTTCAAAAGGTTCTTTGGTTAAAGTTGGATCGTTTGTGATAGACTCATATATATTTATAGACTGATCTAGCGGTGATTTATAAACGCATTAGAATTTCACACGTGAAGGTAAGTTTGTGCGTGAAGGGAAGGCGTTAAAACCTGCTGCGTCATTCTGAGCCCGCTTTAGCTAACTTAGCGGCAGGCTAGGAGGGATATTTCTGTTTAACACGTTAATTTGATTAACAGTAACACTCCAAATCCTATCGTGTGTTTTTGTTTTACGGCTGTGTTACAAACAGAATAACCGAAGTGAAGTTATTCTACTTAGTGTTTACGGAAGAGTCATGCTAGGCTAACAAAGGCCTTTAAGCTAACCAACCAAACGTAACTTGCTATAGATAAAAGTACTTAGTATGGTAGTTATAATTGTTATATTATTATAATCTTATCTTTGAGAAACGTTCGTATCGTAAAGTTCTGATTCAGTCTGTTTAAAAGGTGCCTTGTTACAAAGTTAGCGGAGTTAGCAGCGAGTTAGCTAACGTAGGTCAAACGTTTAGAGGAAACGCGCCACTTGTTGCGTCTGAGCGGCTTAAATTTGTGTTTTTGGAGCCACGTGCCTGAACTCAGAGAAACATCTGGATTAGGAGGATGTTGTAGACATGCGTGTTGGTTAGTGTGACCGTATTTATGACCACATGTGATTGGAAAAGTGCAGTCTGTTGTAAACGTTACGTAAACAAATGTCGCTATAAATACCAGCAGGTGTATTTATAGTGACGTTGGTAATATTAAAATGGCGAAACCCTTTTTTCTAATTCTTTGGTTTTAGATGAGCTTTTAACGGGAGGTATAAATGAATCACTCTAAGGGATTTATCCGAATATTTAACTCATACGTTTAAGGTAAATTTAAAGACTTAAGTCATTTGATGAGGTTGATGAATCTAAAGAATGCATCAAGTTTAGAGGAATTTACATTATGATTTAGTTTATTTTTTTAAAAGTTGTTTTAAACAGAATTTTATATCTAATGTTTGTAAATTTTACATTTTAAAAATCTAATGTTTTGTTTTGCTCTACAGCTCCAGATCTTTAAGATCTTCTTCCAGACGGCATCTCTGTGATCCAGCTGTCACCTCAATGATCACCAGAAGAAGAAGCCGCATCATGAACACCACAGAGGTGCTCTCTGAAGAGGTTGAGGTTGTAGATGCTGTGGAAACTGTTGAAGACCTCCCGAGACCATCTGAGGGGCTCCACATCGATGACACAGATCCTGCTGGGATTGAGCTGGATGACCTGCTTGAAGACTTTCAGTGGACTCTTGAAAAAGAAGATTCCTCTTCTCTCTTTGACATCGACTTGTCTGATCTGGGCGACTACAGTATCAGAGACCAGAACTCCGGCTTTGATGTTTCAGCGGCCTCATCTCCAGAGAGAACATCATCTGAGTCGAGGATGAAGAACAGACACAACCAGTCGAGCCATATTAACAAAAATGCCATCGCTGCCAGATTGAATCGTCTCAAGAAGAAGGAATATGTCAGCAGCCTGGAGAAGCAAGTGGGCATTTTATCAGCAGAGAACACGGGGCTCAAACAGGAGAACTCTCAGCTGACCAAGCGGGTGGAGGAGTTAGAAGATGAAACCAGGTATCTGAGGGCTGTGCTGGCCAATGAGAGCATGTTAGCCCAGCTCTTGTCCAGGCTGAGCGGTGTGAATGGGATGAAATTATCTTCCTCGCTTTTCCAGGGGCCTGACTCAAATGACCACGATTATGCGTTGCCCAGGAAGCGGGCGAAAGTGGCGGAGAAACAGACATCTGGCGGCGTGTGTCTGCACGTAGACAAGAACCACGTGTCAGTGGAGTTCTGCACTAAATGTGCAGAGAGTGCAAGCACGACGCTCAAAATGTAGGGTCAAGTACTTCTCTTTGTTTTGTGGTAGTGAGGCTGAGCCTCGTATGGCTCGGCGTTCTGACCCGCTGCAGGGTGGATGAACAATGAGTTAATTCAGCTTACATAAGTTCTGCAGGATGTGCATGTCATTTTTAGTTTGTGGAATGCGTTACTGCTAAACCTTGTTGACAGTTTCTTCTAGGTATTGGTTGCTCCACCATGTGGGATGAGTGGCTTTCTGATCACCTTTCCCTGCTTGGCTCCATGGTAAGGATCAGTCCAGACCAGACTTGTTTTCTACAGGCTTCAGCGCTCAGCAGCAACCTTTTGTTTCTGTTCATGTTAGAGCATTTAGAGCGCTCTGCTCATTTTACCTGTCATACCAAAAGTTTTCATAGTAGCTAACTTCAAATATGCTAAGATGTTGAGATGAAGGCGTGGGTCCACAAAGAGCAATCCTAAATAGTGGTTGAAACTGGAAACAGAGTCGTTCCTACTTCAAAGCAAAGTTTCTCTCTTGTGTTTTGGTGAGAACGGCTCTTTGTGAACCAACGCCACTGTTCAGAAGAATACTTTCATTTAGCGCCACCTATTTTCTTTTATGCTAAAGTGGATTCTGCTGATGGGAGGTGAAGAGGCTGGACACGCTGCTGCCAACATGGCCTGGTATTTTTGTAAAGGTAGTATCGGTAACAAACGGTACATGTGATTTATCTTTTCCCAACATCCTGTCGGCACAGCTCCTGCAGCTGCTGCGTCACTCAGAGCAACGCTAAGAGAAGCTTTGTATATATTTATATATGGGATGTACAGAGAATACTGTTGAGATTTTAATCATGATAAACTGTAAATGTTTAACTTTGGCAACATTTTTGTTTTGACTTTAATGGATTTTTGACAAATGAACAAATAAATGAAGTTGTGTTTGAGTTTAAATAATCTGTGTTGTTCTGTACTGTTGATATTAATGCCTCTCTCTTTCTCTCTCTGAACAGCAAGCTCTCTGCCGATAACTTTCCCTGAACATTTGGGTCAAGTCTGGTAAAGGTTGTCAGAACAAATGACCAAGTCCTCATTTGATGGAAGCAGTTTGCAGGGCCGTAGAGCGTTCTCGTCATGTTTTAGCACATTTACTCTTATCACAATGAAACCTTTAATGATTTCATGCCTTTAGCTGAGCCGTCCCAGACTCAAAACACACAGCAGGTGATAACTGCTGCAGTAACAGCTTCACCTGACTTTAGTTGTTTCTGCAGAACAATAAGTGAGAAGGTTCTGTATCATTTATCCTCTTTCCTGACAGATTTGACTGTTGTTCAGTTTGGATTCAGTTTTCCTGACAGCAGAAATAAACAACTAAAGGAGCCGTTGTGGGTTTTTCTCATGTTGATGCAGATCTTTAGTAATGCAACATCTTTGCTTAACCAGAATAAACATCTAAAGACCAACTTCACTAGAAACCCCTTTACTTCTTTCTGAAATATGATCGATCAGTCGGAGTTTAACGTGCAGACTAAAAGCCTTCTAACCCTATCTCCTGCATTAGCTTCTGATAGAAAATAGACTCTAGGTGAAACTCTAGGATTAGAAAATCCTGACAGATCTACGTCACACTGTCACTGAACATTCATGGACTCACCCATCTGGACTCACGACGGGGAAGGCTGTTGTTGGTTTAGCGTCCAGGAAACAGCAGAGAACGTCTGGGCTAGTAGAAGCTAACCGTTAGCATTAGCAGCTCCACCACACAGCAGAACTCCTCCAGGCTTGTGTTATTGGTGGAGATAAAACATCAACGTTGCAGAGCAAACAGAGTCAGTGGTAGAGTCGTGTTGCTGTTAGCCAATCAGAGGAGAGATGTCCTCATATCAGGAAGTAAGACTCCAGATCCTGTCGTCTGAAGCTCAATCCCAATACTCCCACTTGCGCCTTTAAATTGCGTTTTTCCGGCCAGGGATGCGAGTGTGTAGGGTGTCCCGATTCTCAAGTGGCCACGCCCCTTTTGCACCCCCGATCCACACTTAGTTCAAGCCTGCAGACATTGGGCATGGGTATTACCCACAATCCATTGCTGCATGGGAAGTATGAGAAGAAGGCAGAGCGATGACTTTAGTGCCTTTTCTGAAAATATGTATTTTTAAATTAAAGTTAATTTTAAGATGATTATTGATATTTATTCGTGCTCTGAATGTTTTAGACTCAGATTAAATGTGGACAGCAATGAACGTCAATTTGTCAAATAATTTAAAGTTGTTAACTCATTCACTGCCAATAACGACTTAAGTCGTCATTTTCCTTTTTTTACGGGGTGGGCGTCGGAGCGAGCCCCCGCACCGTGAGAACAAACATCACGTGTCTAAAGTGGATCTTCATCCGTGTATGTCACACATCACGTGATCAGGAAGCGGAAAATCAATGAATTAGGTTTTTTTGGGACACTGCTGTGGAAAAAACGATGCGCCAACCGGAAATGCTTCTGCAGCAGCGCTTGGGCACCAGATTGTGAAAGAACGGATAACGCTAGAAATACGGCGATTCTTCCTGATGTAAGAAGTGAGTCTACTCTTTCTGTTGGTAGTTTTGGCGTTTACATGATCATAGAGCACAATGTTCTGTGACTCTTCAAAAAACAGGAAAAACGCTGGCAGTCGGGCTTTCTGATCAGAAAACGGCTGGCAGTGAATGAGTTAAAGATTTTTAAAAAGTGGCACAGTGACCGGCGTCCCAGCATGCGTCACGGTTAATGACACAACGCTGTCCCAATTCGGCACACGTGTACTACGCACTCAAAGCCTTGCTGCACACCTCCTCTTACAGTCGGGTACCGGGCCGGTCTCTGCCGTGATGGGTGTGAATGCACTTCCCAGAAGGGTGCAGTGCAGGGATTGGCTCACCTCTCATCTGATTAGCTTCTACTTCCTGAAACAGGAGCACCAGAGCTTTTTTTCCCCTCAGAGATCGACTCAAGGCATTCATTTATACTAGAGACCACTGCAGATGTGTGGGGAAAAATGAGTGAACTTGGTCTTTAAAAGGATTTGGACCCTTAGCCACACCATACAAAACATGTGAAAAAAGTCCCAGCGGAAAACATCTAGGGTACCTGTTGAATTGTAGTTTTACCAAAAAATTCTGCACGAGTGTAAAAAACGAGAATGTCAAGCTTGAGATGAAAAAACCTGCTGGTCTTGCAGGACCGTAGAAGTTCGGTTAAATCTGTCACTAGTAAAAAATCTCAAAAGAAATGTCTTCAGCTTCAGAGATTCGTCGTTTTAAATTTTGATCTTTTTCTGAGTTTTGCAGCAACCCCCCGTGGTGCAGAACATCATTGAAAAATAAAACCAAAGTAGAAGTTCTTCTAAAAATGTTGTTGCCGTTTCTGAGGAGGTTTCCTTCTGTGGCTGAATATCTGAGCCTAAACGGGTCGTGGGTAACAGTTGTTACTCAGCAGAACTCACGAAGCATCAGGCTTTACTTTCTGTGGTGCAGGAGAATTTGAGCCTTTTATGAAGCGGTTTTGTAAGTACACAAGACTCCCCCTAGTGGCTGGCTGCAGAACACGTTCCAAGTCTGGTAGATCAATTAGAGCATGAGCTTTTCTAGGTGAAAACTGGGTTTTATCCTGCTGCTGTTTAGTTTTATCTAATTCAGATATGAAGTTTATGATGCCTGCTCTATATTTATACTGCAGTTTCTATTTGGGAATGGGTTTTTGTTAGAAAGGTGGATTTTTCTTTATTTGATGTTTTAAACAAACATCGTGGTGGTGAGTAGTTGGGCCTCATACATGATGCGTTTGTGTTCATAGAGGAAGACAAACTTAAACCAGTCAGGCTGGCCTTTGGTTTTTATCTTGAACTATTTTACCTAAACACACTTCCTGTGGCCAGAGGTGGACTGGCCCTAACCCCAGGCTTGTCATGAAGCATATGTCACATGAATGGGCGGGGCTTCAGGTTAGCCTTGTTCCTGGAACCAAATTTGGGGAAATTAAACCAGGATTGTCAGAGTGAGCCTGAAAAATATTGTTTCTCTGCTCCAACACACCTGATTTAATGACGGAATCACCTGTTCAGCATGTTATCACCTGTTGATTAAAATCAGAGGAGGACCAGAGGGTTGAAGTCAGGATCCTTCATAAGATGTGACTGAAACACGTCACTGATCTGGGAGGTTCAGGGTCGTTCCTCACAAAGATCCAAGCTCAACACCTAGCAGCACTAAAGCATCGGATCATTCATATTTAAAGGACTTGAGGAGAAGCTGAACGTTCTGATAATCTCACGGATTTCTGCTTATAGAAAAGAAAATGAAAAGTTCCTTATCTAAAGACAGCCAGGTACAGGTGAGGCTTCTATAATAATCTGAATGGGAAACAAACATCCCAACATCAATGTTCTGAATGATGGCGACCATAACCACACCTAATCCTGCGGGACATTCCTGGAAGCCCGTAGACGATCCTGTTAAAACCTTGGATGGATCCAGAACGCCCAACAACGATCTGGAATACCGACCCAACTGACCTCTGTGAGCTGGCCCGTCCCACATGGACCCAGGACCGGGTCAACATCCGGCTGATCTGTCCTAAAGTAATCATTTTAAAATAAAGATGATAAAAACATCTTCGTATCTGCACTTGAGTCAGGGCCACTGCCCAATCCTGATGAGACCCAACAGCTGATTATTAGACTTCTGGTCACATGACCTGCAAGCGATTGAAGCTAAATCCATGATATTAGTTTGAAGTCTACTTGTTCCAATTACCAGGACATTTGTTGATGCTCCCTAAGTGAAGCTCTGCATTTGTTATTGAGTAAACCGATTAGAGCGAACCGTCGTCATGACCGTAGAGGCTCAGCGTCTGTCCTAGAACTAACCTCAGCGGTGCCAGGACCAACGCATCATTAAAAACCAGCGTCATCGAGGGAGAGATGCGGTCACGAAAAGATCCTGAATGATGGTGATGACTTAAACGTGATGCGTAATAACGACAGTAGGAACATTTCCACAGAAACCAGAGAAGGGACCGAACAGCTGTGAACCACGGGTCAGTGGGTCTGACTGGAGAAGAAGGCTTCAGCGTGCAAAGGGAGCGTAAAGACCAGACCCTGGAATAAGGGAAGGAGGTCATGTGGAACGTTGAGTCGAGACTGAGCCTGTTCCAGAGGAAGAAGTGATGCTCCCATCGTGCCTAGGGCCTGTGGGGGCCGTCTATGAACTGGGTTTGCTGTAGGTGGTCCGGTCTACGTTCTGCAACATTATGAGGTCATGTGACTACCTGGATAAACCTGGATCACTTCCCTGATGGCACAGACGTACTCCTAGGTGACAATGGCAGGATTCAGCGGGCTTCACACGGGCTCCAGACCTTAACCCCACTGGGACGCTCTGGAGAAGGCTCCCATCGTCAGATCTGGGTGGAGGCAAGTCCAGAGGGCATGATGGTCCGCGCTAAAGACCAACGGGACACGAACAAACAACACAGAACCACACAGACTTTGTCAAAGTTATTATTGTAGAATACTTTGATGTATTTTTTCTTTCATACAGACAAAAGGTGTTGGACTTATTTCCCATTAAATTCTCTTAGATTTCAGTACAGATTTAGTCTACAGTATACAGGTGTGTTCTTCCTCATATATAGATA
>SSNS01000028.1:1032636-1042636 GCA_006937985.1 Aphyosemion australe | reverse complement strand
AAAGCAACAAACTGATCAGTTAATATAAACGCCAAAAAGTCCTTTATCATTTTAGAACGAACCAATAAAAGCAGACGTGTCACTGGGTCTAAATCATGGCTACCGTAGAAATAAATAAAATCTGCAGATCTTGTTGATTTTCCTATAGGCTGACTGAATTTGTCCCTAATGGGACACCGTATGAGGACACTTTAGTTTCATATCGCTGTAGCTGTGGAATAAACACAGATAGGTCGACCGGTCCAGCGCCAACCCGACAACCACCTGACCCTTCGCCTCCAGCACACACAAAATGAACGAATGAATGAAAGAATAAAAAAGATGCACGATGAGTTTATGATGAATTTCGTCAGTTCTCACAAACCATTCAGACAACAAAAAGATGAGAACACTCAGCAGCCAACATACATGGTGTGTGTGTGTGTGTGTGTGTGTGTGTGTGTGTGTGTGTGTGTGTAAGCACTCGCATCTCACACACAGACCACATACGTACACACACACACATATTGTTAGGCACAAATGGAGAAGAAGCTGGGATGGCGAGAGTGTTAGTTTCAGGTAGAGTGAAGTAAGTAGGCAAGAACCTAAAGCAGTGACCACACACACACACACACACAGAAGCATGCAGCAGCGGTGTGTGTCCGAGTGAACCAACAGCTGAAGTGGTCTCCAGGTCGTGCGGTTTGGCGGCTGATGTCTACATGCATCAGACAGCCGTCAGTCATGGTGGCTGTTTGTTAAAGAGAGCTGGTTCAAACACGCAAAAACACATCAAGAGCCAAACACTGACTCAGTCAGCATCTTCACACACACACACACACACACACACACACTCTCTCTCTCTCCCTCTCTCTCTCTCACATGCACAAACTGTCCTGCAGCCATGCAGCGGTGAGGAACAGAGGAGAGCAGAGCAACCGAACGAGGGACGATGAACTTTCTGCAGAATGTTAACAGAAAGGAAATAAAAACAATTCTTGCAGCACAAAAAGGTGACGTCTTGGAGAATCAGCAGGTGGTGAAGAGCGTGTGATTGGCAACTCAGGCTTCACAGGCTGATTGGCTGAACCTGCGGTAAGGCATTACGTCACTTCCTGTTTCAGTGTTTGCACTCAGTGTAGCTGTTCGGTGTTTGTGGCTTGCTAAAATTGGTTTGATTTCTCTGTACTGAGACATTTTTGAGTTCTTGTAGTACATAAGCACGCGAAAACACACATTTCCTGTTGCACCTAGCGTTTAGGGAACCCTTTGAGTTCGCACGCAGTTTTATTTGGTGTGAAAGGTTGTTTGCCTAGTTAGCTTAGCCTCGGCGCGGCTATGGCTACTTCTGTCTCTCCTTCTCCGTCTCCTATCTCTTGCTCTGTGTGTCAGATGTTTAGTTACTCCTCTGCCTCCTTTAGTGATAATGGTACGTGTAATAAATGTAGCATTTTTGTAGCTTTGGAGGCGAGGGTGTCGGAATTGGAGGCCCGGCTCCGCGCTGTTGAAAAACCTGTAGATAGCCGTAGCTACTTAGCTAGCGCGGGGCTAACTAGATCAGAACCACCCCGTAGCGGTCCTCCAGTAGAACCCGAGCAGCCGGGACCTCAGGCCGGCTGGGTGACTGTACGTAAGAAGCATAGAACCCAGCCCGTGGGACACCACCAACCCGTCCACGTTTCAAACAGATTTTCCCCACTCGGTGACGCACCCACTGAGAAGCCGACTCTGGTTATAGGTAGCTCCATAGTCAGAAACGTGGCATTAGAGACTCCAGCAACCATAGTCAAATGTTTGCCAGGGGCCAGAGCGGGCGACATTAAATCCTACCTGAAACTGCTGGCTAAGGATAAGCGTAAATACAGTAAGATTGTTATTCACGCTGGCGGTAATGACACCCGGTTACGCCAATCGGAGGTCACTAAAATTAATGTTGCTTCGGTGTGTAAGTTTGCCAAAACAATGTCGGACTCCGTAATTTTCTCTGGCCCCCTGCCTGACCGGACCAGTGACGACATGTTTAGCCGCATGCTGTCCTTCAACCGCTGGTTGTCTAGGTGGTGTCCCGAAAACAACGTGGGCTACATTGATAATTGGAAAACTTTTTGGGGAAAACCTGGTCTGATCCGAAGAGACGGCATCCATCCCACTTTGGATGGTGCAGCTCTTCTTTCTAGGAATATGGCCAATTTTATTAGTCCTCCCTGACAACCCAGGGTCCAGACCAGGAAGCAGAGTGGTAGTTTAACCCTCCCCTCTGCAGCTTCTGTACTGTTACCCACCCACTCCCCCATCCAGACAGTGTCCTGCCCACGGCCAGAATCAAACAGATTAAAGATCAGGCTTAATAGAGCAAATCATGATAATCTCATAAAAATAAAAACAAACTCTACTGAACAGAAAACTAGAACAATTAAATGTGGTTTATTGAACATTAGATCTATCTCTTCAAAGACTTTATTAGTTAATGATTTGATTTGTGATAATCAGATTTCTCTGTTTTGTCTCACAGAATCCTGGCTGCAGCAAGAGGACTATGTTAGTTTAAATGAGTCGACTCCTTCTAATTATTTAAATCATCATATTGCTCGTAGTACAGGACGAGGAGGAGGAGTAGCAACCATCTTTCATTCAGATTTATTAATCAGTCCCCAACCAATTAATAGCTACAGTTCTTTTGAACATCTAATTCTTAGTTTGCCTAATCCGGATTGTAAAGCTCTAAAACCACTTTTGTTTGTAGTCTTGTATCGTCCACCAGGCCCCTACTCTCAATTTTTGGATCAGATCTCAGATTTCTTGTCTGATTTGGTGTTAAATACTGATAAGGTCATTGTGGCGGGGGATTTTAACATTCATGTTGACATTGAAAGTGATCCTCTCAATGTAGCCTTTAGTAATATCTTAGACTCAATTGGTTTTACTCAAACAATCCATAGCTCCACCCACTCCTGCCATCATACATTAGACCTTGTGCTGACATATGGTATAGAGTGTGAGGAGATAACAGTATTTCCACACAATCCTGTCTTGTCGGACCATTTTTTGATAACTTTTGAGTTTATTATAACCGAGTTCTCCAGACATGAGAGTAAATTCCATTATAGTCGATCGTTATCTGATAACGCTGTAGCAAACTTTAAAGCAGCTGTTCCATCTTTACTGTCTTCAGAATCTCAGTGTAACTTAGCAGAGGGCAACTATTTCATTTCTAGCCCTTCACAAATTGACGGTCTAGTTCATAGTGTTACTTCCTCTTTACGTGTGGCATTAGACAATGTTGCCCCTTTAAAAAAGAAGGTCATTAAGCACAGGAAGTTGGCTCCCTGGTTTAATTCTGAACTGCGTACTTTAAAACAAACCTCTAGAAAATTGGAGAGAACATGGCGCTCTACACACCGGGAAGAGTTCTACTTATCCTGGAAAAATAGTCTAGTGCTTTATAAAAATAAGCTTCGACAAGCTAGAACTGCATATTATTCGTCACTAATTGAGGAGAATAAGAATAATCCTAAATTTCTTTTCAGTACAGTTGCTAAACTTACACAGAATCATAGCTCTGAGCCAGCTATTCCCTTAGCCTTCAGCAGCAACGACTTTATGGAATTCTTCACTAATAAAATAGATTCTATTAGAAACAAAATCATCAGCATCCTCCCCAACACGACTTCTTCTTCCTCAGTAAGTGAGGCAGCATCTGAGGTAACTGTAGAACCTCATCTGTGTTTGAACTGTTTTGATGCAGTTGAGCTTTCAGAGTTATCAAAAATATTAGCTTCATCTAAACCTTCAACTTGTATTTTAGACCCAATCCCAACCAAATTATTTAAAGAAGCATTTCCTTTGGTTACTGCCCCCATTTTAGATATAATTAACCTATCCTTAGTAAATGGATACGTACCGCAGGAGTTTAAGGTTGCTGTAATTAAACCTCTACTTAAGAAACCTTCTCTGGATCCAGATGACCTAATGAATTATAGACCAATATCTAATCTCCCATTTTTATCTAAAGTCCTTGAGAAAATAGTGGCCAGTCGAGTATGTGAGCATCTAAACACTAATGATCTGTTTGAGGAATTTCAGTCAGGTTTTAGAGAGTATCACAGCACTGAAACCGCATTAGTGAAAGTTACAAATGATATTCTCACGGCCTCAGATAAGAATCTTGTGTCTGTTCTGGTCTTGTTGGACCTCAGTGCTGCTTTTGACACAGTCGATCACAATATTCTCTTAGAAAGGCTTGAACATGTTGTAGGGATCAAAGGAACAGCGCTAGGCTGGTTTAAATCTTATTTATCTGACAGATTTCAGTTTGTTCATGTACATGAGAAATCTTCTTCATACTCTAGAGTTACTTGTGGAGTACCACAGGGTTCAGTACTTGGACCAATTCTTTTCACTATATATATGCTTCCAATTGGTAAAATCATTAGACAACATGGGATAAACTTCCACTGTTATGCTGATGATACTCAGTTATATTTATCCATAAACCCTGATGAACCTAATCAGTTAGGTAGATTACAGGCTTGTCTTGAAGACATAAAAATCTGGATGACTCTAAACTTTCTGCTGTTAAATCCAGACAAGACTGAAGTTATCATCTTTGGACCAGAACCTCAGAAAAGGAAACTGCTTAGTCAATCACCTAATCTAAACGGTATTAAATTAGCCTCCGAGAACAAAGTAAAGAACCTCGGTGTAATCTTTGACCAGGACATGTCATTCAAATCCCACGTTAAACAGGTTTGTAGGATTTCCTTTTTCCACCTTCGGAATATTGCTAAGATTAGAAGCATCCTTTCCAGGAGTGATGCTGAAAAACTGGTTCATGCATTCATTACCTCAAGGTTGGATTACTGCAATTCATTACTATCAGGAGGTCCACAGAATGTAGTCAAAAGTCTTCAGCTGGTCCAAAATGCTGCAGCTAGAGTTCTGATGAGAATTAAAAAGAGAGACCACATCTCTCCTGTTTTAGCTTCCCTACATTGGCTGCCTGTTAAATTCAGAATAGATTTTAAGATCCTCCTTCTCACATATAAAGCTCTTAATAATCAAGCTCCATCATACATCAGTGATCTGATTGTTCCATATGTTCCTAACAGAGCACTTCGCTCTCAGACTGCAGGTTTACTGGTGGTTCCTAGAATATCTAAAAGTAGGATGGGAGGCAGATCTTTTAGCTATCAGGCTCCTCTACTGTGGAACCAGCTCCCAGCATTAGTGCGTGAGGCAGACACCTTGTCTACTTTTAAGACTAGGCTCAAAACTTTTCTATTTGATAGGGCTTATGGTTAAATTCTGATGTTAGCCCAGGTTTAGACGAGTGGGGAGCAGAGGGAGGTGGAGTGTACAGAGGGGACTACTGTCGTTAAAGACTTCTCCCTGGCCCTGCCTCCCACATGCCTCCATCTAAAAGGCTAGGTTATCCTGAGTTATCTCTGTAGTTATGCTGCTATAGGCTTAGACTGCTGGAGGACATACTGACCACTTTCCACACTCTGCTACTCTCTTCTACCACCACTCTCTAACTGCATTATTTCCTGTTATTCCAGCTGTTAACTTTATTTTCTCTCTAAGTGTTTTTCTCCCCAGAAGAAGCTACACTGGCGTTCTGCTGAGCTGTGGTGGCCTCATGGAGGGGGCCATCGGCTGGCACACTGCTGCCAACCACCTAACATTCTCCCTTTCCTGATATTACATCTTACTTTCTTTAACATAGAATGTGCTACTATTAGTTCACCTATTGAATTAATTATAGATTCACTCAGATAAAGACAATAAAGTTTCTCTTACTCTTACTAAATAGAACTTCTACTAAGAAATCACAGTGTAGCCATAGAAACACTACTTGATATATGTGGTGTGTGTGTGTGTGTGTGTGTGGGTGCGGGGTGTGCCTGTGCCTGCTCTGTCTTCTCAACCCCCAGTGAGCCGTAGCGGATGGCTGCTCATACTGAGCCAGGATCCTCTGGAGGTTTCTTCCTGTTAAAAGGGAGTTTTCCTTCCCACTGTCGCTAAATGCTTGCTTAGTATGAGGATTGTACCAACACAATGACACTAGTCAGTGTCTTGATGCAATCTGCTGGGTCCCTTATATAGGAAACTTTTTTACTGATTGGCTTATGAACTGAACTGTATTGGAATGTTTACTTTGTGAAGTGCCTTGAGACGACTCTTGTCGTGATCTGGCGCTATATAAATAAACTGAATTGAATTGAATTGAATTGGTTAGATTACTAGAAACAGAAGGTGATTGGTTGAAAGGCTGGAGTGAAGCAGCCCTGTCACATACAGAGAGGTCATGCTGAATCAGGTCTGTGTCACCAGTGTTCTCTCTCTCTCTCTCTCACACACACACACACGCACACACACACACCAGAGTGTACATTATGCAGTGTGTGGCGTCTGCGTGCAGGAACACATTCCTGTGCCGTGGCAGTTGCTCCATGCACCCATCCCTCAAACCCAAAGAGAAGCAGCATGAGCTCAAAGGAAACAGAAACAGTTGAGAGCAGATTGACGGACAGGCAGAAGCAGCAGAGCCCTACATAGAGACCGTTTGGCCAGACCAGATCAAACGAGACCAAGCTTGGTGTCGCCTGGAGTCCAAACGGTGGTTATGACAGGTGGATGGAGATCAGCGCTGCAGCTGGTCAAACTAGGAGAAGTCTCTATATGTGACTCTGGCTCATGTGGACAGAGAGACAGACAGACAGACAGACAGACAGACAGACAGACAGACAGACGGTCAAGCAGTAGGTTCAGTGCTTATCTGTTTTTCCAAAGAGCCAGTCAGACGGTAGAAAAACACCTCATGCAGGTTTCAGAATGTTACTTTCTCACTTCATCAGTGTTCTGTTTGTTTTCATTTTGTCGCCATGGAAACAGTAAACTTTCGAGTATATGACGCCCACAAAGTGACCCGAGAAGTCAGGAGGTCAGGGCACTGCTGTTATTCTCTCTCTCTCTCTCTCTCCCTGCCGGCTCTTTCAGCAGCGCTTGATGGAAAAACGTTGATGGTTACGAGTTTGAGAAGGAAACAGGCGCCGCAGTGGAGAAGCTGCTGTGAGCGAAACAGAAGAGCTGCAACAGAAATGCAGGGAGAAGCTGTGAGGTAGATGACTGGTTAACGTTTTCCTCAGCTTCACCACGCCACAAACGTCCCCCTAAACACCTCCCGTCTCCCAGGAGCCCTGGATCTCTCCTGACCAAAGTCTACGCAAGTCTGACGGATAACACGTGGGAAATGAAAACAAACTGGATCCAGAAATTGTTTCTGGATCCAAAGAGATCACAGCTCAGGTAGATGGAAGCATGAAATGTATTAACTTTAAAGGAAAAGACTCAAACATCTCAGTGACGACACCAGACCTGCAGCGCCAGACCTGCACCACCCGCAGCGCCAGACCTGCAGCACCTGCCCCACAGCACCTGCCCCTCAGCACCCGCAGCACCAGACCTGCAGCACCTGCCCCACAGCACCTGCCCCTCAGCACCCGCAGCACCAGACCTGCAGCACCTGCCCCACAGCACCAGACCTGTAGCACCTGCCCCACAGCACCAGACCTGCAGCACCTGCCCCGCAGCACCTGCCCCACAGCACCAGACCTGCAGCACCTGCCCCACAGCACCAGACCTGCAGCACCTGCCCTGCAGCACCTGCCCCACAGCACCCGCAGCACCAGACCCGCAGCACCTGCCCCCAGCGCCAGACCCGCAGCACCAGACCTGCAGCACCTGCCCCACAGCACCCGCAGCACCAGACCTGCAGCACCAGACCTGCAGCACCTGACCTGCAGCCCATTTTTATAAACAAAAACTCACTTTCTCACTGCTGTTCCAGGAGTTTCATGGCTGTTGCCGGTTACGGGTCAGCACCAGAAGATTCTAGCTAACAAACAAAGACGAGTCAGACACAGTAAGTTGATAAGTAGATAAATACTTCGTCATATCTGGTGTCAGCACTCGTGGGTGTTTTACGGTAGGGAGAACTTACTACACGTATTACAGTAGTATGTCTCCAGCATGGGAGGAAGTGTGGTTGTTAGCCGTCTTGCTGCTAGCTTGCTGTTATAGTTCTGAACGACTCATAGAGGAAGTCAAACGCCATGACGAACTCATTATTCACTTCACACACACGTCACAGTAAGATCCAGGTGTTGGTCATTGATAAAGTAGCTTGAGATATTTTTAGAGCCGATTATTTGCTTCTAATTCAAACTTTTACTGAGTAAACTTTAGTGGCAGTAATTCAGTATCTCGTTGGATTGGGCTGTGGACAAACTCCGGACAAACTCCAGACCAACTCTGGAAAAACTCCGGACCAACTCTGGAAAAACTCCGGACAATGTCCTCAAAATATTTTCCAAAATATCTGAAAACGTTCTTGAGGCTTCCTAATTTCCTTACATTACGGAAGAGGATTAGGGCCACTGAAAAGAAAAAAAAGAAAAGAAAGAGAATTCTGACTTTTTTCTCAGAATTCTGACTTTAATCTCAGAATGAAAAAAGTCAGAATTCTGAGAAAAAAGTCAGAATTCTGAGATTAAAGTCAGAATTCTGAGATTAAAGTCAGAATTCTGAGAAAAAAGTCAGAATTCTCTTTCTTTTCTTTTTTTTATTTTCAGTGGCCCTAATCCTCTTCCGTATTACATAGATCTGAGAACCATAACTGAAAAATCTACTAGCCAAGTGGAGGTGTTGCGGGTGTCAGACCCGCACCTGTAACTCTTCCACGTGTGATGACTGATTTGGACTGGATCGGTGAGAGACCTCCGTTTCTCGACTGTATAGAAAACGAGTCTCAAAGGTGATTCTAGCGTCTCCAGCTAGATGCTAACACTCACAGCCCAACCAGATTCATGAAAGATTCTTCACCAGAACCAAAAGCTTCATGATTTGTTTAATGTTAGGGTGAATCTCAGCTGAAGCTGCTTTCGGGTTAATTAATGCACAAGCAGCAGCCCGTCGGCGTCACGAGCATGTTTGCATGCTGCTACGAGCATTAGCACGTGAACCGTGATGGGCTGCTGCGGGCGCGGCTGCAGACTCTCCGTCCAGTCTAAAGTTTCTGGGGCAGCAGAACCAGAACCAACCACAAACGCTGCATTTGGAGGTTTTTATTGTCAGAAGGAACCAACATCTCCTAAGCTGCTCTCTGAGTTACAGAAACGAGGCTGCTGCTGCGTTTGGTTCCCATCAGGGACAGAACCAAAGCAGGACGGCTGCAGGTCATGGTCCAGATCTCTTCAGAACAAGCTCTTCATGTTACGCTGAAAGAACAAAAGAACGAGAGACGAGCTGGAGGCAGGACCCAAACCGAAGCTCCACTCCCATCCTTCCTTCAGCTCCGAGGCTCCTGTTTTCCTGTTTGTGCCCAATTCTGGAGCTGAATGAATTCTCCTCTGACGTGATGTAACCTGATGAAGTGAAGGATGCTCTATTTCCTCTCAGATTTGTTCCTGTCGGCTGTGAAGGACGAGGAGTGAGCAGGCCTCTCTACTTCTACTCCTACAGGTGATGGAGGAGGTGGGGAGGAGGTCAGCGTGGAGGTGGGATGAGGCGGGGTGACGGAAAGGAGCAAGAAAGGTAAGGATAAGCAACTGAGAAAGCAAATGAAGACGAGGAGACATGCGTGCACACACGTCTACACACACTCCAGAAAACACACGGGTCAAACTGCGGCTCTCCGATATGTCAGCAAATGCATCATACGTGTCACGTGTCACGCTTTCAGGCACACGCACGCAGAACTGACGCACAAAACCCAAAACATGAGGGACGGGAGCTACTCTAGTAAGGACATGGGAGGATGAGGTCAAAGATATGAATACGGGTGGTGGGGGAGGACAAAAAGATGGTTAAACTGACTAAAAAAATCTTATCAGTGTTTGACACAAGAGCCTGCATTTAGATCCGTTCAAATCTAAATAGCTCCACAAGAGAACAGCTGGACGAGTGAAGAACAGTCAGAGAACAGTTCAGGGACCTCCCTTCAGACAGGGAGCCTGTTTCA
>SSNS01000028.1:1011293-1027953 GCA_006937985.1 Aphyosemion australe | reverse complement strand
TTCTCCCTGGCCCTGCCTCCCACATGCCTCCATCTAAAAGGCTAGGTTATCCTGAGTTATCTCTGTAGTTATGCTGCTATAGGCTTAGACTGCTGGAGGACATACTGACCACTTTCCACACTCTGCTACTCTCTTCTACCACCACTCTCTAATTGCATTATTTCCTGTTATTTCAGCTGTTAACTTTATTTTCTCTCTAAGTGTTTTTCTCCCCAGAAGAAGCTACACTGGCGTTCTGCTGAGCTGTGGTGGCCTCATGGAGGGGGCCATCGGCTGGCACACTGCTGCCAACCACTGAACATTCTCCCTCTCCTGATATTACATCTTACTTTCTTTAACATAGAATGTGCTACTATTAGTTCACCTGTTGAATTAATTATAGATTCACTCAGATAAAGACAATAAAGTTTCTCTTACTAAATAGAACTTCTACTAAGAAATCACAGTGTAGCCATAGAAACACCACTTGATCTATATGGTGTGTGTGTGTGTGTGTGTGTGTGTGTGTGTGTGTGGGTGTGTGCGTGTGTGTGTGTGTGTGTGTGTGTGTGTGTGTGTGTGTGTGTGTGTGCGTGTGTGTGTGCGTGTGTGTGTGTGCCATCTGCTGACTGACCACAAGTTGTAAAAACAGGCACTTAAGAGATTTTGCTCTGATTTTGTCATGTTGATGCTGTTTATGATCATCAGTCACCTGATACCTGAGCTATAAACACTCACCTCTACACACACACACACACACACACACACACACACACACACACACCTCCTCTAATCTGGTTTAGTTTACTTCCCAAAGAGAAAGAACGCCGTTTTGTGGAGATTTGGGCAGAACAGAGATGTTAGCTGTGTTGGAGAAGAAGAAGAAGGAAGTGATGGGTCGTTATGTTTGGCACATTTCAGAGAAACAGCAGACTGGATGAGACCGGCTGACTTTGGAAGAGTAAGAACAAGCAGAGAGAAACGAGTTGAAATCCCACAGGAGGGGTTCTTTGTCTCTTCACAAAGGTCCCTTCAGTTAGCATGAGGAGGCCATGGTACCTGCAGTTTATTTGGGCAGCGTCCCATTTTTTACAGCTTCAGCTGCATTTTTACATTAGGATGAAAAGCTCATTCCAGTTTTCTGTGATTGACCTCAAACAAACTGCAGGAGTTTCATGGCTGAGTGAGATGTGTGGGTGTTTGAGCCACTTCCTGCCAGAGGATTCCAGCAAAGCCGTGAAGCTGGACGTCTGCGGGGACAGTACCTGGGTCTGGATCCGGTTCAGGCCTCTGAACCAGAGGATCTGCCCGCGGCGGAGCTCTCTCTCAGCGCAGTCGATCTCCTCCTCGTCCTCCGCCAGCTCCTCTCCTTCCTCCTCCCCAGGCTCCAGGCCAAGCCCCGCCTCCTTCAAACATGGCAGTCGCTCCGTCGGCACGGTGGCGATCACCTGTGGGACACGTTTGTGGTTATGGGTGGGTTTTTTAAGTAGTTTTGAATCTTTGAAAAACTTTTTTCAATGATTCAAAAATAAAATGTGTATTTACAATAAAACAACATGAATGTGTCTTTTAGAGGACATGTAACCCTTCTGTAATCTTTATTTTGTAGTAAATCAGACTTCATAAAGCAACCAGCTATGGTTCCTGTCCTGTCTGTCGTTACAATAAACCCAACAGTATTTTTCTAGAAGAAAAATGCAAATCAAAAAGAACAATAAATAGTTGGATATTGAATTTAGGACAAAACCAGCAGGTAAAAATGTATAAAACATTCTGAAGTGTAGGAGGTTTTATGAAGGCAGCAACCGTTTGGACTGTACTCGTCGGACTAGCCGTTAGCTCATCAGTCCCTAAGGAAATGAACAGTATTTCTGTGAACTGAGGCTGTTTGTGTTGTAAACACCTTTTCCACAGAAACACACTTTAAAAAGCTGTTAAACGTGTGTAACACGTGAGCGTGCGTGCAGCCCTTTTGTGTTTAGGTCTGGACTTTGGCCGGTTTAGGGCTGATTGGATTTATGGATGCGTGACCAGTCGGTCACACATGACGGGCCAGTTCATTTAAAACTCTAATCATCAGGAAGCCAGTGGGGAGCTGACGCTGGTTCGGTCAGGAGCTCTGAGAGGATTCTCATCAATACGTCCTCAGATCTGCTCCTCCTCCGGGGAAAACGGGCCTAGCGGGTCATGCTGACTTTACAGCAGGCTGAAGAGCTGCTTACCTGCCCCCAGAGAAGCTCTCCAACTCCCACGAACAGACACCAGAGCCACTGCTCCATGTTGAGAGGGGCGCAGCTGAAGGGCTTCCCTCCCCACTGCACGATCACAATCTGCAGCAGAAACCAGGGCCATTCGCCTCCGTTGGTACGGCAACATAACAGGTAACACATCAGCCTCTAACAGAGAACACCTGAAACACGTCCCTGAGCGTTAGGCTGACCTGCACAGCGAAGGTACCCAGGACGATGGAGCAGAAGATGGGATTAGAGAAGATGCCGTCGAAGACGTTCCTCTCTCCGTGGATCTTGCGAGCGTTGATCTCGTTGAAAAGCTGCATGAGGACGAAGGTGTTGAAGATGATGGTGTAGTGCTCAGAGGGAGGCGAGTGGAGAGGCGCGTTGCGACCGCTGTCGATGTTAAACATGCGCTCACCTGGGGGTTCAAAGACAAACGATCAGAAAAAGGTTCTGGACAGAAAGTCAAACCTTCTTACAACCGTTAGAGCGGCGTGGATCAAACGTGTTTCTCTCTGGACTCTGGCTGCTTGTTCCTTCAGCTTTTATCCTTCTGCTCGATCGTTTTTGCTCCCTGAGACACTAAACTGTCCTACAAAACATTCAGGCTCTTAAACTCAAGAGAACCACTTCTGACCTCCAGACGGAGCCTCAGGATTAGTACCTTCACCAGAAACCTGCAGTCCTACAGGTGTCTGCTGCCCCCTGGTGGCAGTGATTGCGAAAACACGTCGGACATTACCGACGTGATTTAATATTGTCTGACGAAAAACTTTAAATCGCCGGACATTATGACCGACGCTGGAGCGCTTCTTCTGAGCATTTGAATTGAGCTGGCTGCTCACGCACCGGGTTTTCAAGCAGCGCCGCTGCAGCTGTTTAACAGACGCGAGGTAACTTAAGATCATTTCTTTGTATTGTAATGTTTGTGATGAACTAAAACGTCAGACAGAATGACATTTCGTCCTTAGCAGCAGTTTATTAGAGCTGAGATCAACCCGCATCTCCAACTTCCAGCTTCACCTCAACCAGCCCCAGCGTCTCTTAAAGGAACAGTAACACCCGGCTACAGCATCAGTCACAAAAAGCCCTTATGGATCGTTACAATATTTAAAATGTTGTCATATATAATATGTTGTTTCTGGTGTTTCATAATCATTTAGAATAATTGTATAATAATTTCCTGATAAAGTCTGCTGGTTTATTGTCTAAGCAGAGGGACTGTCTAATTGATGGTTCTTTTTTCAATTTATGTCAACAGATTATTGTCACAATGAAAATATGTATAATATGTAAAGGTCAGAGGTCACTACAATACCCACTGTTAAAGAGATACAAATCTGAAGGACATTGTCCTACGGGGTTCAAAAATGTCCTGCGTGAGCCGCTCTCACGTCAGGCGTGGCTCAAAGGTTTTCACAGACACCGCGTGGTGAGGGTTATTTATTCATGACTCACATAATGAAAGAAAGATGAATAAGTTTATTAACATTAAACAATAATCCACCTAGTTGTCTTATGTCACTGTTGCCCTGCAGGTTGCAGGTTTGAATCCCGGCTTCAGTGTGTTTCTGTATGGAGTTAGCGTGTTCTCTCCACACATGCGTGGGTTTCCTCCCACAGACCCAAAACATGCATGTCCGGCGACCGGAGACACCCAGTTGTCCCGGGCTATGAGCGAGTGTCCCTGTGATGGACAGGAGACCTGTCCAGGTGTCCCCCGCCCAATGGCCGCTGGAGTTAGGGTAGGGTTAGCTCCCTGTGACCCCAGAGAGGTAAACAAAGTAAATATGTGTCACTGTAGATCTGAACATCTATAAATATTACTACTATTTTCATTTTTGAATTTAGAAACAGTCAGATTCTAATTTTTACAGCAGAGTAGAAATGTCTGTCTCTGGTTTATGTGACGTTTAATCAGCAAGGCTAGGCTAACCTACAGCTAGCTAGTTAGCTGCAGCTAATTCTCTGTTCATGAGCTTTTCTCTGGGACTCGAGTCGCCGTGGAAACAAAACATCTGAACTTCATAAAGACTTTATTATAACAGAAACATCCGTGATGCCCGTAGCTGTTCGTGTGTGCATTCTGCAGCGAGTCTGACCCGGCCAATTACCGACAGCAGACATCCGGTGAGTCAGAGCACTGCTAGGCTGGCCGTGTGTGTGTGGGGGGGGGCTGAATTATTTTCTTTATATAAGCATCCTGACATTCCCAGCCTCACAAACAATTTGTGCGTCTGTGTTTCTGAGGACAGAATTTATTTTGAGTTTGGAAAATGTTGTCGGTTTGGCCCCACCCCCCACCCCCGCCTCGTTCTGTCATCCCAGGACAACGGCCAGTGGACTGTTTAAGTTTTCGTGGTAAAAGAGGAGAAAAGAGACCAAGTGGCGTGTCTGAGCACCTATGAACAGCAGCGTGAAGATGATGACTAGCTGGTAGACTCCATGACCCAGGATGTTCTTCATCATGGTCAGAGAGATGAGCGGGTTGTTCCGACCGTAGGGCTTTCTCAACAGCAGGGCTTCGGTGGGGGGCTCGGTGGCCAGGGCCAGAGACGCAAACGTGTCCATGATCAGGTTGACCCAAAGCATCTGCACCGCCTTCAGAGGAGAGTCCTGCAGAGACACGTGTCACAGATCAGTGGGAAATCCCAGACGCTGTAGCTGCTGTTGTTCTGCAGGAAAGCTAGTTTTGGTACAAACGAAGTGTCAGAGAGGATCACGTCTGCTCAGTCAGTGAGAGCAAATATAGGAGAAAAACAAACAACACTCAAGTTTTCTGATTTAATGTGGACAACATTTCAGCTCCAAGCTGCCTTCAGCATGAATCAAGACTACTCACGCCGGTAGCATCCAGGCTCCCATCAGCACAACACACCATGGCCGTTACTTCAGTCATTAAAGCGTTTAGATAAAAAAGAGACGATTTCAACTTTTTAATCCGTGTTCATTTATGTCTGCAGCCATGAAAACCATTTAGAGTTTGTGTTTATGTGGTTTAACCTGCTAGTTTAGCAACAAAAGTAATGATTCTCATGCAGAATCACTGCAAGTGTCAGGCTGCTGCTGTCAGCTGCTTCTGAAAATGCAATAAAAGCATTTCAGCATTTAGACTGTCTGTGCAGATAAAAGGTGAGTGATGCGTACAGACGTGTGTGTGTGTGTGTGTGTGTGTGTGTGCAGGAATGCACGTGTCAGCATGCATGTGCGTCCGTCCACCTGAGTGATGCAGGCTCCAGTGAAGGCCACGATGACAGCCACTACGTTGACCGTGAGCTGGAACTGCAGGAACTTGGAGATGCTATCGTAGACGTTTCGCCCCCACATCACCGCCTTGACAATGCTGCTGAAGTTGTCATCAGTCAGGATGATGTCGGACGCCTCTTTGGCCACGTCTGTCCCTGCGATGCCCTGGCAGCGACGGAGACAGAGTGAGGGGGGAGACGACTCATGACATGATTCATGCCAGCGAGCATCCAAGCATCCAAATCACTTGGGAGTGTGACTGGCTCGATATCGGGTTGTTCTGCCTCTGAGCTCCGGCGCTCGGGGTGAGTAAAGGCAGGATTCGCACAATTCAAAACACATTTAAAACAGATCAACGTGACATTTACGTCCCAAATCTCACTTGGCTCACTGTGACTAAACACAACGAGCCACAGAAAAACTCTAACCCTAAAAGGAGTGAACATCACTGGAAATGCTTTGGAGGCTGGAGTTTGTTTTATTGCTCTTTACTATTTGGGATTAATGGATAAGCAGAAAAATGAATAATAAATAAATTTGTTCTGAAATAAAAAAAATAAAAACCCAATCTGAGTGAGAATAAAATGTTACAGAGCAGCGTAATTTGAGGCTAGAGGAGACATTTAGCATGATACACGCTAACGCTAGCGTCCTGTTTCATAAGGATGAAAATAAGAACGTTGGATCAAAGTGGCAGAAAAACCACAAGCAGCTCCAGCCTGAGGAGGGCTTCAGCACCACGTGAACATTAAAGGTGAATAATATCTCAGGTTACCATGGCGAAGCCAACATCAGCCTTCTTCAAAGCTGGTCCGTCATTAGTCCCGTCTCCCGTTACTGCGACAACCTGCCTCTGTTCTATGACGCTGCTGTCAATGATGCCTGGGCACACAGGAGAGGGAAGAGGCTCAGCGTGTGTGTGCGTGTGTGTGTGTGTGCATGTGTGTGTGTGTGCGTGCGCCTCACCTTTGACCAGTGTGTGCTTGTCAGTGGGAGAGGATCGAGCCAGCACGCGCAGCTTGGGCCAGATTTTGTCGATGCGTTCCTGTTCGATCTGTGAGAGGAAGAGAGGAAAGGTGGTGCGATGAAGAGCATCCTCCTCAGCCGTCTTTCACTAGATGTCACTGTTAACCCTGAGCTCCACACGAAGCCGCCATGGAGGCAAAAGGATCAAAGAGCCGCCGTAAAACTGGCTCTTCTGAAGCGCTCGCTGCCATTCAATCAGCCAGAGTGGCTGCATAATTACAATTGACACGCAGCATTTCAGGGAGTGCATTTAAATTCACACCCTTGTGAAAAGCAAAGGTGCAGCACTAATCAGCTATCTGTCCCATTAGGCATTCTGCTAAATTCAGATGATACAGCTAAATGGGTTAGATGAAGGTGCTGCATGTACAGATGTTGCTCTTTATTTTTTCTCTTGAGATCGCTGCCTTCATACGTTACATATCAGTGATCCTGTTTCACCACACTTACAACACAGTAAGGATGTAAGAAAACAGCCCAGAAAAGGATGAACAGGTGGTTTCAGGCTAATGGAGGTGTGGCTCAAAAAGCAGAAACTCAATAAATAAACCCGCAGCTGTAAAGTCTGAACTTTGCTTTGAAACATGTGAACGTGTTTGAGTGCTTGCAGGAGAAGCTAAAGAACAGAGCAGAGGGGTCCCGGGCCCCGATGAAACCTGATTGGTCTAAACAAGTGTAAATCAGGAGGCCCCTCAGGATAAACATCTGTTATTATTTAACATTTATGTTATTTTTATTGTTCTTATTGTTTTTACTGCTTTTATTTGCTTTTACTGCCTTGCATTGATGCTTCTTTTATTGGCTTTTTTTTCTTATTTTGTCTTTAATGAACCTGCCTGTGCAGCACTTTGGTCAGCTCTCATGCTGTATTTTAAATGTGCAAGTGGTATGGTATGGTATTAAAGCATCAAATAACAAGAGTCCACTGTAGAAAAACAATTATCTCAGGTGTACTTTCACGTTTAACCAATGCAACAACATGGAGGGGGCGGGGCTTAAAACGTGCACTGGAACCAGCCACTAGGGGGTGCTCATCCTCCAGCTGCAGGCTGCTTTCAGATGTCGCTTTTCTGTTTTTATGGATGACTTTGCTTTCATTTAGGAGACAAACTCCTCCTTCATCACACTTGTGTCAGTGAAGAAACAAAAAGGAGCAGACCCTCCACCCTCACATCTCACTCTATATTTATCTCTGTTGTTGTTTGCTCTACCAATGCTCCCTTGTTTCTTAGTTTCACGTTCTTGTTACCCATCAGCTGGACAGGCAGAGTGAAACAGCAGCGTCAGACGTTCAGTTGGAACAAACTGGAAATACAGAATTCGAAAGCATCGGATGGACTTTCTAGAGCGAGAGTTGTTTGTAATTCTAGAAATTAGGCCGTTAATTTGTTAGCGATTTAGCTAGTCACGAGGACTACTTCCTGTTTCTGGAGACGCCACCCACCTTGAGTGATGTCACCTGCAGGTAGGGTCCTTATTAGGGATGCAACGGTATGCGGTAAAATCCCGGACCTTTCGGTCCTCCCTGCACGGGACAATCTACCCTCGTGTACCGCGGGACTTCAGTTTTGCCATTATTTTCGCGCTGGTCCTTTTATTTCACGGCACCAGGGTGCGTTTGTCTGTCCAGGCAGATGAATTTCATTCCGTGTGCCCGCTCTAGTCTCGTCTGAAGCTGCTCACAGCAGACCCCCTCCCTACCCGCGAGTAAATATCCAGTCACAGGTTTGACCCGCCCCACTGAGCTGAAAGTTTGAGCAAAACAAGCGCTACAGAGAGAAACTAGCCACTGCGACGCGCCGTCTTCAAACAAACCTTCCGTGTGGGAACATTTCTGGTTTGCAGTTAAATATAAAGACGAGGAGAGAAAACGGTGAACTCAGAGGCTCACTTTATTCGACGCCACAACCACAACCCCTCACACAACACACTCCCGAGTCGGGACCTTCCTTGGACATCCTACAATTCCAAATTACGCGTCCCTCCCGGTCCCGCTTCGGGCGCCCTAGCCTCTCACTGACACCACATTGAAAAGGCGTTTTAAAAGTGACATTTCTGTTGGTCTCTGAACATATTATTACACACTGGACTACAAGTAATACATCTGAAAAGTTATATTAATGCGTGAATAAAATAAAGTTTGGAAATTTCAGATTTTCTTAAGCTTTTCTACAATTCAAAGTGGACCGAAACCGTGACCCAAAAACCGAGGTACGGACCGGACCGTGGGGAACGTGGACCGTTGCATCCCTAGTCCTTATTGTAAATAAACAACTGATAGTGTACTGACTGTTTGTTGCCATGGTGAGCCCAATGAGCCACTGGCAGCAGCTTTAACATTTCTGTTGCTCGTCTTTTCACTCCTCACACGTGGTCTCAGCTAGGATTATTTATAACCCAAACCCTAACCCCTAACCCTCCAAAAGTCCATAAATCACAGCTGGTACCTGTGGAAGAAAGCTGATTTTTGTTTGGATTCATAATAGAGGTGCCTGAAAACATCGATTCACATTCGAATCGTGATTCTTACTTATAAAGATTCAGAATCGATTCTGTCTGAAAGCCTTTATGTAAACTGCCGTATTTCCGAGCGTCCCTGAACGCATCATCGCTGGAGCACTGGCGCTAGCCGTAACTGGTCGCTCCGTGCTCCTACGCTGCAATCTGCTGAAATACGACAGAGACTTACCTTTATTATTATCCTGTGGGTGTTTTATGAGTCAAGAAGTAAAGATTTGTTCAATTTTACAAGGTGAGCAAAAATAAATGTTGCCTTTTCATCAAAAGATCGCCTCGGTTTACAGTTTTAGAATCTCTTTATTTTACCTTGTAAATTTGCATTTTCTTGAACATGACCAGTTTTCTTTAAAGTAAAAGAACAATTTCCCATAGCTTTTTCTAACTTGCAGAAGAAAGTAGTTCATCCTGAAACGGACACTCTTTGTTAATATTGATTGTGAATCGATTTGAATCGAGAATCGATTCTGAATCGAATCGGCACCCCGAGAATCGGAATCGAATCAAATCGTGAGTTATTGTAAGATTCACATCCCTAATTCTAAGTCATCCGATAACTTTTCCTTTCTTCTTTAAATAGTTTGATAAATGAATTTAAACATGTGAGGGTTTTTTGTTGCACTTCTGTCAGTAAAAAGGTTTCCCGCGGGCCCTAAACGCTGGTTTGAACTGGAACGTTTGACCCTGGTGGGAACCAAACCTACCTCCCCCTTCTCGTTCCTGATTCGTCGGTTAAACTCTTTGCCCTCCAGACAGATGAAGTCATCTCCAGGGTGAATGATGCCACATTTGGCAGCTATTGCCCGGGCTGTGTTTATGTTGTCACCAGTTACCATCCGCACTGTGATGCCTGCACGCTGACACTTCCGGATGGCCTCAGGCACCTTGGAAAGGTCAAAGGAATTTGTTCACACAGAAACACAACGTCAAATATCATTAAAATACGAGTTAAATGACACGTAATGAACTCTGAAGCCGCTACAGTAACAAACCTCGGGTCGTACGGGGTCTTCTATTCCAACCACGGTGATGCAAGTCAACTCCGTCACTATTTCTGCCTCGTTGTCCCATTCGGGCTCCGGACTCGGCGACAGGTCCCGGTAAGCGATGCAGATGGTCCTCAGACCCTCACACGCCATCGGCTCAATCACCTGGTCATCAGTCACCATTAGAAACACGATCAGGAGAAGATCCAGAAGCAAACTTCACTCCACTTGGCTCGCTGTGTTAGAACGACGCTCACATCCTAATTTCTACAGCTTAAATAAGGTTTGAGGTGAAGTTGTGATGGATTCTATGTGACGCAGCTGCAGGGAAAGACCCCCGGCTCGCTGCAGACGGCACCATGTGATACAAAGAGGAGGTGACACAAAGCTGCCACAACGCAAAGCGAACTAGTGAGCTGGAACCGAGTTGTGGAAGGAGCAGTTATTTTTCTCACGGCACAAGCTGTGTTCATCATGAGCCAAATTTAGATCCGTCAGCCTGTCAGTCAATTACACAGAGCTTAGGCTGCACACTCCCACAAAACACGCAAAAACACGAGTTTCTGCTCGACCTCAACGCCACAAGCCCGCTGACGCAGCAAAACCTTTTATGTCTAACAGGTCTGGAGCAGAGTGGCTCTGCCAAAGCTGACGCCACATTTCTGCAGACGTTCGGCTCCGGGATGCTTCTCTCGTTTAGACCGCGTTAGGACGCGTTATTGTGGAAGATATTTTTGTTGGTGGATATCGGAGGTGAGAAGACTTGAGTCAGCAAAGCAGTTTTCAGGAAATATCGTTACAAAAGACGGCCGAGTGCGAAAGTTTATCTCCACCATTTCAGGATGTAGAAAGCTTTGTGACGAGAGGAGCTGGCAGACTTTTTTATTTATTTATTTATTTATTCTGCCGATGATGTCACGAGACTGAAATCAGCGCACGCGCCTCACAGAGCAACATTTACACAAGAGGAAAGTGGAATTAGCTCAGATATGACAAAAATCTGACTAAAAGCAACAGAAATAAAACTAAAACAGCAACAATTATTCCTGTTTGTTAGGACTTTTGGGTGAAAAGCCTCTAAAACTAAATTAAAGAGCAGCTGCAGAGAGAAGGGTTGTCGGTTTGATCCCAGGTCACTCCTGCTATTTTTCTGCCTAAAGAATCATAAATATTTACCAGCTGGTTATTTCTACCGACCTAAACCACTGAAATAACGTTTAAACCTTTACAATATCTTATCTGAATTCAGACCATGGTTGGATTTTCCGACCCTCACACTGATTGTTTACTACTTCACTCTCACTACTCTCATCGTATCCTTCAGATTATGCGGCTCAAATTACCACCGTGTCAGTCTGCAGCGTGCAGCGAGCTCCCAGCTGAACCCTGCAGCCAGCCCTCTCTGGTCCATCAACACTTCTCCAGGGAGGTCGCAGCTAAAAGACGGTTTTAAAACTACAACAAGCTCCTGGTTTGTAGGATAGGAGGTGCTTTAATATCACAAATATACTTAAAAAGTAAAACATTCGCTGTTCTCCAGCAGAGGTGTCAGAGCCCAGCATCAGCCTGATGGAAGGAACATACACCAGCGAACATTTCATCGGTAAAAATTCAACAACAACTGAGGTGACCTGGTGACCCAAGCCAAAGCAGTCGCCATCTGATCGAGTCGATGCCTCACTGGTGTCACGTGATCAGAGAAGCGTCATTTGATTGGCTAAAAGCCACCCGACTCGATGGAGTGATGATTCCTTTGGCTCGGGTCACCGGGAGGTCACCTCAGTTGTTGACTTTCTGCTGATGAAATTCTGAGACTGTATTTCTTCCACAGCCTTGCTGCTTCTACTGTATAAAATCCTACAGGCAGTGGAAAAAGGTCCCACCTGTTTGACCATCTCGTCTCTGTCTCGTGGGCGGAAACTGCGAGGTTCTCCATTAGCGTCTAGAAGGTAGGAACACCTGAGATAAAAACAAAGAAACACATCATCGTTTGTCTCTGCAGATTTAAACAGTCAGAGCTGGTCTGGAGGCTAAAGATTCAGTTAATAAGGCTAAACTCCACCTGCATCAATCAGCCATCACCTATCAGCAAGGTGGTGTACCCCAGGGCTCTGTTCTAGGCACACTAATGTTTTTACTACATCACCTTCTTGGGCAGAGCATTATTAATTGCTTCCACCTTTTAGACGATGACTCTCAGCTGTTGGAGAATAACTGACTGAATCTCTGATCGTTGCTCCAGGGTTCCACTAATCAGGCATCAAATTGGTCATTTACAATCTGCTGTCAAGTCAAACTTGAGCAATTTGGGTGTTTCTGACCAATCGTGTCTTTTGTAGCTGACTCAAGACAAACAGTGCGACACAATTTGTTTCTTCTGGTGTAGCTTTTAGCACTTTTTTCACCTGTAGAAAACCTTCTGACCTTAGAGATGGAGCATCAGGATTCGTCACAAACCTGCATATGTAGTCATATACACGTCTGCTGGCCCCTGGTGGAGGATCTACAGGTGGCAAAGGCCACTCTTAAATGCTTATATTATTACATAATAAAGTAAGACGGATTATTTTTTAGTTGTTTTGTTAAGATTAGACAATACTTGAGATTTATTAATATTATTTCATATTTCAGTCATTAAAGGGTTAAATCTGCTGCTTTAGTGACACAAAGTCACCCACCTCCACCTCCATCATCACTCACTTCTTCAACATGATCTCAGAGGCTCCTTTGCTGTAGAGACGGAAGGTACCATCAGGCAGTTTGATCACTGTACTCATGGACTTGCGAACTGAGTTGAACGTATACACCTGAGACAGAGAAAAGACAAGTGAAAATCCCTGCACTAGTGCGGAAATCTGATTTATCCTAATTGGGTTAAGTCTTGTATATTAACTTATGTCCATTATTGCTAGCGATGAGAAGTTACGGCTGAAGGTGGATATGATGCCCGATTTCTGACCTTGTACAGTTTCTCCTCTGGGATCTGCTCTCTCACAGGGGCGTAGTCTCGCTGAAGGTCTAAAACGAATCCCAGCAGGCCACACTCGGTCTTGTTGCCCACCTGCTTGGCGAGACCCCCCTCCACATCAGGCGGCTGTTGGAGAAAAAGTTTGGTGCAAAATCGGATTGAGAGGAAAACAGAGGAGGATGAAGTAGATAAAAATGATTAAAAACTTTAGAGATCCTTCTCAGAAAAACGGGGACGACTCACTAAGATCTTGGAGGTGTAGGCGCTGTTGATGGAGATGGCGTTGACTAGCAGATCCAGAGTCCGAGTGTGGAGCTGTCCGGGGTCTGGGATCACACGGTGGTGCACGTCACCTGCAAACACACCATTCAACAAACTCACTATTGCATCTAAATAAGTTTTACTCGTGTCCTGAAGGTAGAAGATCTAATCTGATCTAGAAAATCACAACAGTTAGTCTCTGAAATGCTTTTAACTCCTCAGACGTACAAACATGAAGGTTTCATTTAAAATGCCACTTCCCTCAGCCTAAAAGGACATAAAACCTGTTTAACTGAATATAAAACACGATTAGCAGCTAGCATAAGTGCTGACTGTACCTATGTAAGCCTGCACCACAGTCATGCGGTTGGTGGTGAGGGTGCCGGTCTTGTCGGAGCAGATGGCCGTGGCGTTGCCCATCGTCTCGCACGCATCCAGATGTCGAACCAGGTTGTTGTCTTTCATCATTTTCTGAGGGCGACATCGAGGGAGAGCAGAGGCGTTTATGAAGGTGAACAGAAGGAGGTCAAAGGTGACGAACGGAGGGGGAAATGAAATAAAAGTTCCATAAATGCAGCATTCGTAAAGTTAAAAGAAAGGAGATGGAAAACAGAATTTTTACTCCTTTAACTGGCAGGTAAAACACGTTTTAGTGTCTGTATTTTATTAAAACATGCATTTAAATAAAAACAGCTAAATATTACATCACTGTTATATTATTATGTTAAGTTTAACCATTTTTGCCCCAAAATTAATAAAAAATCGTTGTTTTTTCTTCTCAGTGATTCAGATAAAGAATAAATATAATAAAAAGACAGATCCGACATTGTGATGAATACGTGATGCGTTCAATAACAAGCCTGCTCAGAAACATCAGAAATACACACGATGTTCACCGCATTACTGTATCACATAGAACCTGCTGTCATCTCATCACCAGAGAAACGTCCTGGAATTAAAAACCTAATGAAGGAGTTTTGTCAACAACACGAAAGAAAAATCCAAAAGATTAAACCACAGCAACAAAATAAAAACCGTTTCATGAATAACCTTTAGAACCTTTTAGTTCTGAAGAACTAACTCGTGTTTGGGTTCACCTTGACAGAATAAGCCAGAGAAATGGTGACGGCGAGAGGTAAGCCTTCTGGGACCGCCACCACCAGCACCGTGACTCCGATGATGAAAAACTTGACAAAATACTGGATGTAAATGGGCGTGCACTCCGTCAGCCACGCGTGACCTACAACACACGCAAAACCGCACAGTAAAGTAAAAGCAAGTAGGTTTTTATTTTTCTCAGCAGAGTAACAAACGTGGAGTTTTCCTCCAGTAAAAATCAAACAGACCTTTAACTACAAACGTGTTGATGACGAAGTACAGCACGAGAATGATGACGGTGATGGCCGACATCACCAAACCTGTGAGGAGAAGGAAATAAATAAAAACACCAAAGTCACTTTGTTTTCACGACTCCTGCAGGATTCTCCAAACCCAGACCCCTGCAGGTGAGATGCTCATAACCCCACTAACCGTTACCGACGACGGCGTACCTGCTTTGCCAATTTGAACAGCCAGTTTGGTGAGCTTGCCCTGCAACACGCTCTTCTCTTTCTTTGGAACGCTGGTCTTCTTCTTCTCTCTGTCCTCCACCTCTCCTCCCTCTGCACTCTTCAGGGGTTGCATCTCCATGGCAACACCCCCATCCTGCTTCTTGGCTGAAAGAAACACATAAAAACATATTTAAAATATGTTCACCTTCGTTCTTTTACGCTGGTGAAGTTCATCCCAGATCTAAACCGACTTTACCGAAACGTGAGACAGAACATTTAGGTCATGTGACTAAAAGAAAATCTATCACCGACTAAAACTTCTAGCTGATTGATAGTTTATTGTCCTAAAAGTGGATTCCTTATGCACCACTAACTCCAGCTCAGATTCTCTAAACTTACTGGTTCATTTGTTTTTGCATCTTTTGCTTCGTCTCAGAATTAGCTTCACAAAGCAAATAGCATTACCTAAGCTAAGCTAACTACTGTATGTTCTGCTGCAAAGACAATCAGCACGACCACAGGTTAGCCCTGTTTTAGCATCTGATGGCAGTTGTTGTTGAATTTTGTCACAACCAGCAGGAACAAAAGTAACAGGAAGAAAAGCAGTGAGGCTAAAGGTAAATATGAGGAGGAGGGTTAGGGTCTGCATCTCCACAACCGCCGCCGTCCAGCGTGAGAGTGGCTATGCGTGCTAATCGTCCCACAAATAACGACTTCTGTTTGTTATCTTCAGAATATGAAACTACATTAAAAAAAATCATTAAATCTTTTAATCATCAATATAAAACAGCAACAATGTCCGACGCCCTCTAACCTTATATACACTTTTCCTGACACGCCTGCCCTCTTTTGTTAGAACGCAACACTTCAGAAGTTTCTCCTTTTCCTAATTTATTTCCCTCAGATGCAAATACCACCAGCTATTTTATGCAAACTTAAGTCACAACCAGTGCACCTGTTTGAGACTTGGATGGAGAATTTAGATAAACATGTGAAAGAATTTCTAGCTAACACCTTTTATAAAAGGCAGGCTGCACTGGTCAGCAGCACAGAAAGCTGCAAAGATCTCTTCATGAGGAGTTAGATGAAGGTGCAAAGCCCTAAATAGAAACCAGCAAAAGACATGTAATCCTCTCAGCTTTTAGAATGAGCAGCGGGTGCAGATCTTACCTTTGTTCTGATTGTTCTCCACTGCTCCGTCAGCTTGTTTTCCTGGGGAAATAAAAGAAGAGTGAGTGACACAGATGCAGACTAGCTACCATCAAATGGATCATATTTGAGAGTTTAGGACAGCCACACACTTGTAGGAACAGAAAACCACAACGAAACACTAATGAAAGGGAAGAGAAGTAAAGGTGGACAAACTGGGAGAAACTTTTAGATGTCCGTCATTGGTTATTATTGTCTCTGTGGGGTCCATTAACGGACTGAGGAAAGGGACGGGCAGAAAACGTTATGCTCACATACCATTGGTGACTGTGCTGTTACTGGCATCTGAAGAGATGACCAACTGAGTACTGTCCTCTGTTTGTGTGAGAAAGGAAGGTTTTGGGTGGGAATTTGGCAAAATGGGGTAAAAACAGCAAAAACTTAATGCGATCCACAAATCTAACAGCACAGCTTGTGTTGAGACGACAGCAAAGACTTCAAAATTAAAACTGATTTTACATCAAGTTAAAAAAGAAAGACAGAAAAAGAAGAGAAGGAAGTTAGAAAGACACATTCCTCGAGAATAATCCAGCATGTTTTGGTATTTGCAGAAGTTTAATGAATAATTTAAGCGTTCCGACACACGACTGCCTGAACGATCCAGCTCTCGGAGACTCTGAATGAGGACGACAAGTGATAAGAATATCTCTTTCATAAAATACCCGTCGTCAGCCAATCTGCCGC